>CABFOS010146882.1:5454-17755 GCA_900660315.1 Diretmoides pauciradiatus | reverse complement strand
CATGATAAAAAAACATTAGTTTAGTTCTATCAGTTCATTTTTCTCATAGTTCAGTTTTCAGGAAACAGGAACCTCCACGTCGAGAGGAGCCAGCTGAAGTGGTTTGGGCATCTGGTTAGGATGCCTCCCGGACGCGTCCCTCCCTGGTAGGATGTTTCGGGCATGTCCAACCGGGAGGAGACCTCGGGGTCGACCCAGGACACGCTGGAGGGACTACATCTCTCGGCTGGCCTGGGAACGCCTCGGGATTCCCCCGGAAGAGCTGGTGGAAGTGGCGGGGGAGAGGGCTTCCTGGGCTTCCCTGCTGAAGATGCTGCCCCCGCGACCCGGACCCGGATAAGCGGAGGACAACGAGAGGAGACGAGACGAGGAACCTGTTAAAGGTTCCAGGTGAAGCTTTTTTTGCAATTTTATTTTTTGTATTAGTGTTTAACATTACTGCTTTCTTTCTTCTGTCTTTAAAGTCCTTGAAGGCTTGATCAGAATTGGATGCAGATCTGATCAGGATCCTTTTTTAGTGAAAACCTAGCAAACCCAGATACTTAAAGTCTCCCACTAGTCTCATGTCTTTGTTCTCTGTGGGGTAAATAAGCTGATGAAAGCATCACAAGCACATTTTGTACAGACACCAGTGTAAGAAGCAGACTCCCTCTGTCTCCGCATCCTCCATGCTACTAGTTTATCATGAGTAACTTGTATAAATAAGATAAAACCACATGCTAAGAGATGGATGTGGCGTAATGAGTCAAGTTGCTGGTTCGAACCTCAGCCTCCTGTGACTCCTAATGTCAACGTAAAATAAATAAATAATGATGATGACAAAAAAATGATGATGTGGGACCAATAGAAAGTAGAAGGTAGAATCGAGGCCGCCGCGCCACCAGTTTCTCTGAAGAACAAAGACGGGCCTCAGTCCCAGAACCTCAAACGCATCACATGTTGTTATTACAGTGAGTTGAAGCCCAGTTGAAGCTTTGTGCTTCTTCTCCAACACTTTTTATCATAAAAAACAAAACCAGGTAACAAAGTCAGAACGTTCCTTCTGCTGCTGTTTATCATGAGGAGGCCGATACTTACTGCAGCTCCTGAAGTAGTTTACTAACAGTTTGATTTCCTGGCTCTCAAAACACAAACACATGACAAAACACAACTGCGTTGGGGGATAAAACCAGCGGCCTTCCAGGTTTCCCTCATCGTCGACCTCCAGGCAAGCATCAATTAAAGGATAACTTCGGTAATTTTCAACCTGGATTCTATTTTCCCAAGGCTGTGTGTGTAACTGACACGTGGGAACAAGAATTTTTGAAATTGGTCCAGTATAGACCGAGTCCGTAGCTGCTAGCGGTTAGCGCTTAGCTTAGCGAATCCGCCTAAAACGTGAGGCATCGGGGCAAGTGAATGGTCCTTTAAAGGCATTTATTTTGCCACTGACAGGCTCAGATTGTTGTTATAAGTGTCTGACAGGATCCCGATAGAGAAATAAAATGTTTTTCTTTACCTTTCGCTTGATTGTCTGTTGTTATTGTGTTAGTATCCAGTTGGAGCACAACTAGCCACAATACAACAGCAGCTGTCCCTATCTAAGATAGGTCTATATGCAACGAGAGGTCTCACTCCTCGTGAAAGAAAAACATTTTATTTCTCTGTCGGGATCCTGTCAGACACTTATAACAACAATCGGAGCCTGTCAGTGGCTTTTAGAGGACTATACCCTTGTCCCGATGCCTCATGTTTTAGACGGATTCACTAAGCTAAGCGCTAACCGCTAGCAGCTACGGACTCGGTCAATACTGTACCAATTTCAAAAATTCTTGTTCCAGTCAGACACACGGCCATGGGAAAAATAGGATCCAGGTTGAAAATGACCAAAGTTATCCTTTAAAGGCAAACGTGTGCAGATAGATATACACTATATATATGAAATGTGTGAGACACATGCAACAGCCCAGAGCTCTGCAGCAGAAATATGGCACTGCAGTTTTGTGTGTTTGTCTGTGACACACACACACACACACACACACACACACACACACACACAAATTAGACATGATGCGTTCGGACAGCCCAGGAGTCGTCATTTCTGTGGTTGCAGGGGTTGCGTTGGGTGCCGGTCGGGGAAGTGGCCATGCACGTTCCCTTTTCCCCTCTTCATTATAACCCATCGGTTTCCTGTCCATTCCACTCTGCTGCAGACCAGCTCGGTCCACGCGATCCAGCCCAGAGTTAAAAGGGGCCTGGCAGCTGGGCAGTAATTACACTTGGTAATATGATTTATTAGGTCGGGCTGATGCAGTGAGTAAGTCTCTCAGGGAGGCAGTCAGAAGGGCAGTGCATGAAGGAATCCCCCCCCATCCCCTTCTCCTGAATGGGAAATCTCTCTGCATTTAGCTCCCTCTAGTGGACTGAGCGCAGAGCTGCACTGTGTCTTCTGCACATTCAAAACAGCTGAGAGGGAAATTGCTGGAAAAGAAAATAAGATAAAATGAGATGGGATCCCTGTGGGGAGGCTGGGCTGCTGCAGAAGAAAAAACAAGCAGGGGAAAAAGAACAGAATATCATCGTAAAAACACAGAAACACAATATGAAATAGCAACATAAACAGAAGATATAGTAAAAACAATTGTGGGGTCATCTGACAATTTCTGAAGTAGTATGGTGGAAATGATGCATGGATTACTTGCATGTGGATTGATTCCTTACATAAATATGGATCTCTAACTCTTCACGGAGTTGGTTCATGCTTTTTCTTACTGCTGTTTCGATGCATGTGTTGACGTGTTTCCCCTGAAGCAGACAACGAACTAAACTAAGAGCACATCAGAGGAGGCAAATCACCACTACTCCAGATTCCAGTAAGTGTAGAGGAAGATGAAGAGATGATGAGAAGAGGAAGAGCTGAGGAAGAGGAGGAGCTGAGAGGAAGATCCCCCTTCCTATCAAGTCTTGCCGCTTTTCCCTCTCTTGTATTCTATGAACTGGTGGTGATTTTTAACTTAGTATTAAAGAAATAATCAGAAACATTTTCATTTAATACACTTTTGTGACCCAATAGTGATTCATTTTTGATTTATTAGTGATTTATTTGAATTACATTCTATTTTAACATGCAGGATCTTTCTATCTAAAGTCAGTGTGGCTAATTCTGGACGGGATTCAACAAAATAATTCACTATCGATAATGAATATGATTCATCCCGTACTGTTTTCATTGAAGTTCCTCGTAAATGAATCATACTCATATATTTGTGTTTTTTTTAAGTTGAAAATCAAGTTCAAAACTGAATGGGACTCATTCATGAAATGTTTGTACTAACGTTCGTACTAACGATTTACTATCAAATCTGATCGTAAAGCGAACGTTTCTACGAACAAAGTCTGATTCATCAATTTGTTGATGAATCAGTAAAGCTCAAAGGTGTGTTCCCTGCAATTTCCCCACGGGGATCAATAAAGTATCTATCTATCACACCGAACGCGACTTGCGTCTTCGAGTCGCTCAAAACGCATGTATCGCGTCGCTTGAACATATTTCTGATCATTGCTTTGTCGCACGTCGAAACACAATCCGTATTTAGCAGCTGGTACCTTCGGCCTTGCCGTAGCAGGGAGGCGTGTCTTGTGTTTGACTCTCTACTGGGTACTACAGAGTTAAACCTTTGCGGGTTGTTCTCAAGCTGCAATAGACAGATAATCACAAAACTTACCCGGTATGGTGAACGTCTTCACTGACTTAAACCCACGTTCTCTGCTTTTTATTTGGGTCCCTGTAGAAAGGTGAGCAAGTGTCATACACGACCGGGTGCCGGCAGAGAGCTATTTTTAGCTTCTCCATGTTGATAAGTGACGCCGGGGAAAAACTCGATGGTGATTGGAAGTCGCGGCAAAGTGTCGCGTCAAGTCGCTTGAAAAGTTCTCTTTTTTTTAAAACTTTGAGCGACGGTGAGGAGCTCGGACATCCGGGAGGGACTCAGAGTAGAACCGCTGCTCCTCCACGTCGAGAGGAGCCAGCTGAGGTGGTTTGGGCATCTGGTTAGGATGCCTCCCGGACGCCTCCCTGGGGAGGTGTTTCGGGCATGTCCAACCGGGAGGAGACCTCGGGGTCGACCCAGGACACGCTGGAGGGACTACATCTCTCGGCTGGCCTGGGAACGCCTCAGGATTCCCCCGGAAGAGCTGGTGGAAGTGGCGGGGGAGAGGGCTTCCTCGGCTTCCCTGCTGAAGATGCTGCCCCCGCGACCCGGACCCGGATAAGCAGAGGACAACGAGAGGAGACTTTGAGCGACTTGAGCGACTACGAGTCCGGTGACTAGACGCGAGAGTCGCGTGGCCCAAAACACGTGAAACGCGTAGCCTGACCTGAAGTCGCGTGTAGTCGCGTCTTTACATTGACTTTGAATGTAAATTAGTCGCTCTAGTCTTGCAGGTCGCGTCTGGTGTGAACACACCTTTATTCTTTATGCTAAATCAACCAAACCTCATTAACTAAATATTTCAGTGGCTTCGTAGAAAAAGAACAACCTAATAAGCTGCAACGGCATTTGCTGAATTGTCTGTATTCATAACGATACCAGATTATCAGACTTGTAATACACGCGTTGAAGGAGAAGACCTACCTCGCCGGCAATGGACCCTCCTGAACCGCCTACGCACAGGGGTCGGCTGTTTCAAAGCGTCCATGAAGAAGTGGGGCCTTACAGACAGCGCAGCGTGTGAGTGCGGGCAGCCTGAGCAGACTGCCAACCACATTACCACCGCCTGCCTCCTGCACAGACCTCCTTCAGAGGAGGGCCTCTTCCGAGTGGGACCTGAGACGAGGGCGTGGCTACACGACACAATGTTGGACATATGATGACGATACACGAAAGAAGAAGAAGACTTGTAATGGGATCACATGAACTGAACGTCTACAAATACAATTACAGTCATTACCGTCTGATGAAGATGCAGCCTGGATCTGATCTGTGTCTGACTCCAATGCTGACCGGACAACCGACAGTGACTAGTCGTCCTATTATGGGATGGATCCTCTGATCCATATAGACACAGTGCCCCACCGTCCTCCTTGAAGTTTACTTACCAACCCAGCATGCATCAGACGGTGACTTGACCCGACGAGAACAAACAGTAAGCCCCAAGATTCATGGTGAGAATGATGACACATCACGTCCAGTCGGTAGAGAGCAGTCCAATCAGCTGGGAAAACAACTGAGCGTCTTAATTGACTAAAATGAAACTGATGTGAAGATTATTAAAGCTGCTCTCCCTCTCGCTCCAGAGGTCTGCTGCTATTTCTATAGAACCCCTTTAAATAATATAAAACGACCGTCTCTCGCTCTAATATATGGCGGTTTTGATTAGCAAATAGGTCTGACAGAGAAATCTCATTAAAAAACAGTAAATATCCCATTGACTCATTGTGTCTCTTCCCCCCTCCCCCTCAGTGGCTGACTGTCCATCACCACATGTTCCCAATTCCCACATGAGCCAAGCTGCAATTATAAATGAATCAGTCATGGTACATTTGCAGTACATCTCAGGCCCCTGCACCCCATCAGCCACTTGGTATTTCAATCAATGTTAAATCTCTCACGCCATCAACTCATGGATTTCACAGAATGGTAGTCATACGGGAGCGAGTTCAAGGTTCATATAGAAGCTCGGTGCAATATGAGGTTTTCAATCACTTTTCAGGTGAGCGTGTTTTCAATCACACCCTTCACACGTGTGTATCGAGAAAGGTTTTCTATCGCATGCCTGTGTCAGGGTGGGTGGGTGTACGATGCAGATGAATTTGTCACACGTACGATTTTCAGTTGCAATTGCATGTGTGTGTGTGTGTGTGTGTGTGTGTGTGTGTGATAAATGATGTGTGCGGGTCATTGAAGGCTCCATTTCATTTTCCATCTCCCACCCATGTCGGCGTGGTTCCATCTGCTGCAGACACCCCGGAGGCCAATAAGGAACAAATAGGGAGCATGAACTCCAACCGGGCCGCCCTCCTCTGGTCAGTGGGCGGGATTATTACCTGGACAGACAGCTTAAAGGGGCAATAAGAAAGGTTTTTACAGCCCCACAGCACAAAATGACCAGAACTGATAGGGGTTGTTTATGACCAATACCAATGACCACTTTGCATCCTGTTTTCTGTCTGGAAATAAAAAAAACTCCCCACTAATCGGAATTTCAAGACGATTCCAACCTCTGAAAAAAAGCAACTGACTTTTATTAGTAGTACTTTGCATCCTAATATATGACCTCTATTGTTGTTCAGGCTGCCTGGGGGATAACGTCTGGGAAAAGTACTGAAAATGTACGTGATTCCTTCTCACGACCTCCTCACCCCATGAAGAACTTCCTGATGTTCCATCAACAAAAGAAAACAATGTGGACAGGAATAATGGTCACTGACATTAGCCCTATGCTGTTATACAACTTACCACCGCCTAATTCATCACTTATTCTTAGGACCTTTTCATTTTGGGGACAGCAGAATGCCTCAGTATATGTTGTCGAACACCCGTGGCCCTTCTCAAGGTTTCTGCCAATAGCTTTATTTACCAAGTGAAAGGTTTCTACTGCCATGCATCCACTAAAATAAAGAGATTTGTGACTATATGATGCTGCATTCAGACCAAACCGAGGTTCATTTTTCGTGCAACCAGATTACATACAAAGTAAATGCAAAGACACGAATAGATGTGACTGGACGTGAATTGTGATGATAGGCGTTGTACACCATGTGTGCACAGTTAACAGGCATAGAGTAAATGCACTTCTTGTTGTGGCTGCACTGTGGATATTATTCCTTTCATTTCTGACGTTGTGATAGACATTTCATCCCAAACATTATTACTAATTCACAGTTGCCTGATTATGCATATGGAATAAATGCACTTGTTGTTGTCCCATTTTGGATGTATTGTGTTGTTATTGCTGAAAGACTTCAGCACCTGGCACTGTCAATATACATGCTGAACCCAGACACGACATCGTTTGGTTCTCCGACGTATCTGGGACGTCCACAAAAGGTGCAGAGCAGCGATCCTGGTTATCTAGGTCATGACAGAAGAGCGAAGAAGGGCGGATATCGCGAATATCTCGGGTTGTATTTTGTCGTGTAACTCGCGAATAACGCAACTAAATACAAATAATCCAGCGATCAAACTCGGGTGAGTAAATCGAGGCGAAAATTCACTTTGCTTTTTGGTCTGAACGCAGCATAAAGTTATGTGAAGTTACAAACCTTTGGAATTTGCAAGTTTGGACGAGATTTTGGAGTTGGGTTTCACAATAAAGCAGCTTTTTCATTGGCTCAGGACTACATGTGGTGCAGTTCGCTCTTCACTTGTGGTTGGCTCATTGCAGAAAGGGCCGTGTCGGCGATCGGCAGCCTGACAGGCCTTACTGAGGGAACACATGTCCCTGGGGCCCTGTGCATGGGACTAACATTAACTGGGGTCCAATGATTTGTAATAGTGAATCGGTCAACCAGTCAGTCACCCAATCAATCCGCAATGCAGCCAATCAGTGTAATGTATTCAGTTGGAAAGAAGTAGTTGTGCAGTATGAACAGTTTATTTTAAATAGCTTGACATTTTCACAATGCACCTCCGGCATCAGGAAAAGAAGAAGAAGAAAAAGAAGATGTACTTTTATTAATCCCTGAGAGGAAATTCAATTGGATGACTCTGTTCAGCGGCGAGCCTCGAGTACTGTACTGTGCTGTCACACTGCATGCCAAGTGGCAGAGGAAGGAGACGGGGAGGAAAAGTTGGTGAGAGGAGTGCATTAATTGACACTCGCGACTCCTCCACCTTCTCGTGATTCTAATAGGTTCAGAAATTAAAGGAATTATCAACTTCACACATCAACTGATACCTGAGAGCCGACACCATGCGAAGCCTTTCTGGGTGTTAGGGAACGCAGAGAAACTGGCAACTTTAATTCCATAACGGGACAATTTCACACTCACTTACACGCACAAAATGTTGTCATGAAAATTAAATATCTTGAGATTTGTGCTTACAAAAATAAAACAAGATAACGAGCTTCAGGTAACTTTTCTTGGAATGAAACTCTTCAAATACACAAGACACAGGATAATAATGAACTTATCTACAGCAGCAGCTGCCGTGCGGCCCATAAGGGGTTAAAAGATCTGTTAAATAGATTGGACCTGCATTGAAACGAGTAAAATCAGTAAAATATTAAAACAGGTAACCAGTCTAAAGGTGTTCAATTGGGGTGATGTGATCTTTCCAGAGTGATTTATCTGATATTTTAAGGGTGATATGATTTGATCTTTCCAGGGTGATGTGATGTGATCTTTCCAGGGTGATGTGATGTGATCTTTCCAGGGTGATGTGATGTGATCTTTCCAGGGTGATGTGATGTGATCTTTCCAGGGTGATGTGATGTGATCTTTCCAGGGTGATGTGATGTGATCTTTCCAGGGTGATGTGATGTGATCTTTCCAGGGTGATGTGATGTGATCTTTCCAGGGTGATGTGATGTGATCTTTCCAGGGTGATGTGATGTGATTTTTCCAGGGTGATGTGAGCTGATCTTTCCAGGGTGATGTGATGTGATCTTTCCAGCATGCTGGTGAGCTTTGGCTGTAGCTCGTACGCCCGTCTATTCAACAAGATAATTTAGCGGATAACCAGCCATCGTTTGATTCTTTTCTCTTCGGCCGGTGAAATAATGAAAATGTCTAGCACACTTTATACCAGCTACTGTGGCAAAGAAGTTAAGTTTCCTGCCCTGACGTCCAGCAATTAAAACTGAGCTGCACTGGAGTACTGGAAGACATTTCTGAGTACAGATATTCAGCGGCATTCCCCTTGAAATGAATGAATGAAGGGTTGTTGTTTGTTTTAGTCCAAATGACATCCATTTTAAAACAAAATTCTTGCTTCAAATTCATCTTTCATATGATTCCATGTTATGTTATATGTGGTAGACAAAGATCTTAAATAATAACCTGATTGGCATGCCAATACTTGTCATACTTGACGGCATGTCAGCTGATATTTTGCAGGGGCAGGTGACACATTTTTCAAGTGGTGGATATCTCTACTCTTTAAATGATCTGTAGCTACTGCCGGGGATCGATGCTGCGGGAAATTCAGCTACGCCACCTTTTAAAGTAATAAACACATCTTTCAGACGTGCCTGTACTGGAGTTGGCTGGCTGACGCTGTCCGTGGTGCTGATTAACATTCAGCTCAGGTCTACGGTTGAGAAGACAATAATCGAAATAGAATAATAGGAAAGAAGAAAAAAGCAGCGATGGAAATCCAGCGAGATTGAAAGAGCACATCCCTCTGTCTCTCTGAATCCATCGCTTTCCTTCCCCACCAGCATCTTTCTCCACACTTCATCACCTGTCTACAGCACTTTCTCATTCCCACTGTCTCGGTATCTACATGTCTTGCTTCTCCCTCGCTACATGTCTGCCACCACTGACCTCACAGACAATATGAACATTTTCCAACAAGCCTGGCCAGTGACAGCTGATTTCCACCAATTAACAAAAAGACACAGCTGATTGGCCGCATCTCTTGCACACCTGAGCCTCGTTTTGCCCGAGACTGTGATTATTGGACATAATCAGGTGGAAATGGTTTAGAAATTTGAGAGGGGTGATACTGAAGGACCTTTACAGTACATCAATACAAATCATCACCACATTCATTTAGACATTAGTATAATTACCGTAAACAGCCCAGACCACCTGCCCCCTGTACAGGGTCGCATTCTGCGGGAAATCAGATTGATTATTATTCAATTATTATTATACATTATTATTAGTTGTAAATAATACACAACTTTATTCCAGTTCCACTATTCTAACCGCATAATTTCAATTTCATGTTAGCTGGTCTGAACGCATATTGACTGTTAGCTCTTATTACACTACTTAATTCTTACTGGCCAATGCATTTATTTTGTGGTCTGTTATTTCACGTTTAATCACTCAGTCCATTTTGTTCATTTCTAATCAATTAGAAGCACTTTGTGGAAGAAACACGTTTGGTTCCTGCTAGACCACTTTTTGGCGGAAGCTTGCGCATTATAGTAGCTTGTACTGAATTAAATCCATATTTCGTATCAAATGACTAATGTGTTTGGTAAGTAGCTGTGTAATAAGGGCGTCAGGTCAGACTGTTGAAGCACAACATCATTATTTGTGACAGGAAGCAACAGGGTTTATGGGAAATGTAGAATTCATTTTGAGAAACAGCATCTTTAATATTTCCACAGAACGTACCAAATATTACTCTGTATACTTTCACTTTTCCCTAAAAGGTTTTGTGGGAGTGTTTCCTTGTCCTCTGTGAGGGTCCGAGGCTGGAGGGTGTCGTGTAACAACCGTTTCTTCTGTTCTTAACATTTGGGCATTGTGAAGTCCGTAATGATGATCAAAGGCTACACAAATAAAATGTGATTGATTGATTGATTGATTACAGCTGCTCTTCCCAGAAAACTTTCACCAATGAACTACACTAGATACTCCACTTTAGTCGAAAGTTGACAGGGAGATGAAGGGGAGGAGACACGAAGATGACTGGAAGCAAGATGTGCAACCCAACATTGGGAAAGTGTTCATAGTGCTTTGGTCATGAGTGTATTTCTCTACCTTCTCCCAGGTTTCTATCTAATAATGTAATTCTCGGCTACTTTTGGATTACTTTGCCCCCAGAGGTTATGAAGATAAACAGACAATTTGTCCGCATTGAGACAATCGACATTTCAAGTGTTGAAAATTGTCTATAAACGTAAATTTGAACTTCCCTTTTCACTTCAAACATAGTTGAAAGCTAAAATGTAGATTACATATTTGTTGACATACTGTCACATTTATCAATCAGATTAATGTAATCCTATTATGTGTAATCCATTACTCCCCAAACTTGTTCTTAGATTATCATGGTTTCAGGTTGTATTTGCCATACACAGATTCTAACGTGTAAATAAATACAAACCTACAAACCTATAAGAAAAATAAAGATGAAGAAAAAAAGAATAAGGCAAAAAGGGGTTAAGATGAGGACAAAACACAGCAGACAGACCTGGGGAATAAAGGCTTTAACTGATGAAAGCAAGTGCAAGAAAATCCAATTTTGAATCTATAAGCCTTTTGCGTTTCCTATCATCTCTGCTCACTTCCCTCTAACTGTCTGGGTCTATCTTGGTGTCTTTACTTCTGTTATTCCCTCTTCTCCCATCACTCTCTGTCGATCTATCTCAATGACTCTCTCTCTCTCTCCCTTGGCCTGGCTTCTGCTCCACTTTGTCTAGTAGCAACGGAAACAAAGAACAGGAAGTACTGACTTGCTATGACACGAAATGGTATCATAGCCAAGAATACAAAGGATTTATGATGTCGAAATAACAGCATCCATACATAAAAACAAACAAACAGCATTGTACCTTTCATATATTTATGAGTACTGTCCCAGTGGCAGAAGTCTCAGAAGTGTCAGTGTATATGAGAAAATTACAAAACTTCAGTGGACGGAGCCAAAAAGGAACTCTTTTGGCGTGCTAACAGGCAAGTAAGCTAACGGACAAAGAAAGAACTCTGGTCAAAATCTAAACTATATAGAAAGGTGCTCGGAGAGTGCAGACCTCCGCCCAGGATGCATGTCGCCTGCTTATGCGATTCAGATACAGATCCACTACAAAATGTAATATTTCTTCCTTGGGCAAAGCTAAACCTATCCAGCCGGTATCATGAAACTCGGATACTGCTTTAAGACCTCACTTCCTGTTCACGCGGCGTTGTGTTGACGTTGGGTGGCGACCATGTTAAATTGTGCCCAGTGACCCTTAGGGAGCATGTATATTAAGGAATCTTCTAATGGGGATTGTCCACTACATAATTAACTAATAAACTAAACTAAATGTAAGAGGGATGATGCGTTAAGCAATTAGACCTCACTTCCTGTTCATGGCGCTGTACGCGACGCCCCAGGATTAAAATCCTCTCCAAAATGTAATGGGTTCTTCCTTGGCCCGTGCTCCACCGCTCCACCGGGTATCATGAAAATCAGATGATGCGTGTTAAGCAATTAGACCTCACTTCCTGTTTACACGGCATTGTGTTGACCCGTCTCAAAAAGACGCCTGTCCCTTTTAGACGCCGGGTTTGGCCACACGTTTTGACAAATAAAGGCCGGTCTGTTTATCTGTCTGCCATTGACGTTGCGAAGCATTATTTATTTATTTTTACTTGCATTACTTGCATTTAAATGTCTTGCATTGCTGATCGCCAATCAATCGGCGATCAATAAGA
>CABFOS010146841.1:311-20050 GCA_900660315.1 Diretmoides pauciradiatus | reverse complement strand
CGTGAGGATGCTCTCGATGGAGCACCTGTGTGAGCCAGTGAGCACAGACCTCTGCCCATGTTGCATGTCGCCTGTTTATGTGGCAACCTGTGATTCAAATCCACTCCAAAATGTAATAGCTCTTCCTTGGGCCAAGCTGCACCTAGCCAGCGGTTATCAGGAAAATCGGATTATGCGTTAAGCTATTAGACCTCACTTCCTGATTACACACGGTTCCGTTGACATTGATTGGCGGCCATGTTAAATTGTGTCCATTGACCCTTAGGGAGCATGCATATTAAGTAGAATGTCAAAGGGATGCTGCGTTAAGCTATTAGACCTCACTTCCTGTGTACGTGGCGCCCTACGTGGCGCCCTGTGATTTGGATCATCTCGAAAATGTATTGGTTCTTCCTTGGCCCGTGCTACACCCCTCCACCGGGTATCATGAAAATCGGATGATTTGTTAAGCAATTATACCTCATTTCCTGTGTACGTGTCGCACCCTATGCAGCGCCCCGTGATTCGGATCCACCCCAAACTTTCATGGGGTCGTCGTTGACCAATACTACACCCTTCCACTGGGTTTCATGGGAATCGGTCAGGTAGTTTTTGCGTAATCTTGTACACGGGCAGATAAACGCAAACAGATGGGACCTACTTATAGAGTCTTTTAATCAGTGTAGCACGAGCCAAGGAAGAGCCCATTACATTTTGGAGAGGATCCGAATCACAGGGCGCTGCGTAGGGCACCACATACACAGGAAGTGAGGTTAGTGAGGTTAGGAAGGTTAGGAAGTGCTTAACGCATCATCCCTTTGACATTCTACTTTAATATGCATGTTACCTAAGGGTCAATGGGCACAAGTTAACATGGCCCCCACTCAGCATCAACGGAACCTCTCGTAATCATTTTCATGATACCTGCTGGATAGGTGCATTTTGCCCCAAGGAAGAGCTATAACATTTTGCAGTGGATCTGAATCACAGTTCGCCACATAAACAGGCGACATGCATCCTGGGCGGAGATCTTACTACTCATTATCTAAGCTGATTTTGCAAAGGCAGGACATCTTTAATGGCTCTGCTATGTGCTGTTGAGTTCTGCAGATATTGGGCAGACCTACACATTTGAGTAAAGCCAAACATAGTTTTACTTTGACAACTGTAAACACACTGTTCTGCTCAGAGCCCTTAGTTAGTCTCCTCAATTCAAAAAAATGAATACAGTAAGTTTTCCAGTTGCCATGTGTGCTGTACATCCGAGTCAGCGCCTCCTGTAATTGTATCAGCTTGTTGGTGTAATCAAATATGTCTGCAGGAGGTATGACTGGAGCAGCTATTACTACTATATGAGTGATGTGCTCAGCTGGGGTATTGGTGTCTCCATAAGCAAAACAACTTAAAGGGGCAGATGACTATAGTGTAACACTGGTTTAGTGGTCTTTACGTGGTCTAAACACTGGTCAAATAAGAAAGGAAGTGAACTAAACTAACAATTGCAGTTGAATCAGGGGTGAAACCTCTTGCAAGAGCTGACACACTAAATGTGGTTTCAAAACAAAATTCACACTCACTGAAACTGGTGACACATTTGTTGAACCTAAAATTGTTTGCAGTGGTGCTGAATTTGGACAATTGGGATTGTGGTGTTGCTAATGTGATGTTTTAACTAAATTATGCCAAGCCAATCTGACTTGTGTCCTCTTTTAATTAAGCTGTTCCTTTCAATTGTTATTCATGTGGGTTAGTAACACCTTAATATTGTGGAGACACATCACAAGTAATAATTCGCACAGTTTATTGCACTCTATCTGTTTCAAAATATTTTAATTTGATTACCTCTGACACTTATTTGAGTTATTATTTTTTTAGTTACACACCTCAGCCACTGGGCAGCTTCACTGGGGCAGTCGGATGGTAGTTTAAATCACTACTGTCCACCCTGTTTTATCAAACAGATTGTTTCCTGTGAGCAGAGTAACAAGACCAGGTCAAAACTTAATATGTGGCTGAACTGTGTGCACCCTCCCTCATGCCTCTTGGCGCATGGAGAGCTGTTTTCTGTTCCTAGGCACACTTGAATGCATCACAATGTATTACCCCGAAAGTCGACCACTTCTGTAACCCCCCCCCTGCCAAACACTGGAATTTCCTAGCCTGAATGGTACATTCAACACACCATGACATCACTAAATACCCAAATTTCCTAGGCGCACTTGAATGCATTTAATCACGTGTGCGAATGTTGTGACTTCATCAGTCAGCAAGTGGACGCATCAGTCAGTGACACTCGTGTCTGTTCGGCTGCCCGCATTCGCAGTCCAGCCAAAAATAGCAACTGCAACATCAAGAGGTAATGTAATGATACTGGTGAGGGTGGAGATGCTGGACTGGTCTTGTGTTAAGACAGCAGCAAGGAAAACAAGACTAAAAGCACAACTCCTGTCATTTCCAACCTGGACCCCGTTGTCCCATCAACATAGGGTGATACAGACCAAAACCTTGTCAGTTGCCTCACAGTGGAGCTACCTACTGTACGCCTTGCTTGCCTGGGTGTGCAGCTCTCAGTCCTATACAGCTAATGGACACTAAAACAATGTCTTTTCCAACATATTATTAACTATATTTCATTTCTAGCTTATCCATATAGGACTGAGAGCTGCATACCAAGGAAAGCAAACCTGAAGTAGCTGAGTTTGGTCAGAATGTATCACAGTGATGGAAAATTATGGGAATATATGATTGAGGTTAAAAATAGCCGGTTGTGTTTTAACGAGCAGAGGGCAGCTGTAAGCGTTGCATCATGTTCCCTTTTCTATCCTCCACCTCCGTCTTGCAGGCCAGGGGTACAGTAAAGAATAGAGCTGCTGCAATTAAGGCAGAATTTGCCTTTAAACAACCCACTCTCTGCAAGCCGGAGGGATGACCCGCCACGTGGTCTCATCCTCCAACACTATGAAGTGGGTTGCAAGCATTCCCGTTTTATTCTCGATGCTCCTTCCACGAAACACCTTCATGCAGCACAGCTCACAGAGGATAAAGGACACTGAAGTAAAATATCCTATATGCATTTGGCTCTGACGTGAATTGTTAAAATGTACAGAGAATCCTCCCTAAAGTTGAATGCTGTGATAGAATAGAACTGTTTGCTTTTATTATGTTATGTAAATGTTACTGTAATGAGGCTCAGATGTTACAAAATGAATTTTAGTAGAACAACACGAAGGCACAAAGGTGTGTGCGTGTGTGTGTGTGTTTGTGTGTGTGTGTGATCTGTTTCCAGTGAGTGTTCAAGGACACAGGGGAGTGAAACCATGCTGCCAAGTCTTGTCTGCACATATGCAAAGACGTGCCTGATTGATTGCATAAGACTGAAAGAAGAAACCTCCGACCCCAACCAGATACCATACTCCAAAATCACACAGCCATAAATTACAGTCCAGTCCACTGTTTATCAAACAGGTTGCTCCCACTGTCTCCCCTCTGCTACATTACAACAAATGCACTCAGTTCATATAGTACTTATTGTCAAATTATTATTATTAAGTACTGTCTACCACTGTCTACCACAAAGGAAAAAGGGAAACACTTGGTTTTGTCATATATTTTATTGTGGTAGTCATTATTTTTTCATTTATCGGTCATTAGAGACCAAACCCTGTGAGGAGAAAATAAGGTGCAACTCAAGAGTCACAATCACTTTAAATGCATCCAGTGGAAGACAGTTCTACAGAGGTCAAAGTTTAGCAAGTCATCCCTTTCAGTAGACGCCATCTCAATCCTCCATCTAGCAAAGAACGGTTTCAATAACTTGCTTTACTCAAGTGGCTTATGATATCAACATTGAATTGTTAAATAAATATATACTTAGCCTTTATTTAATCAGACAGGTCAGTTGACAAAAAAAATCTTATTTACAATGAAGTCCTGCCAGATACAGATTATAGTCCTTTCTTGTTATACATGCAGGAAGTCCTGAGCTCTGCTGTTAGTGCAAACAGTGGTGGAACCACAATTTGTTTTCTAGAGCAAGCGTACTCTGATACTTTCAAAAAAGCACAAGTCAGCAGGATATAAATACAAACGTGTTGAAATTTGCTGAAGTGGCAGTCAGGTTAACCCACATGGAACTTTTAGTTGGCGAAATATGGTGGGGGAAATAATTCATGTCGCCCAAGATAAAGTGTTGTGCAACAGTGGTATACTTTCTGACCTTAATATCCTTAATACTCATCCTATTAATGAGGAAACAGATGTCTGTATGAGGGATGATCCTGTTTCTCATCTTGCATCCGCTGAATCTTCTAAGAATCCTTAGATCTTCTAATGTGAACATTAAAATATGTTATTGCAGGCTTGCTCTAGTTTAGAGTAGAGTAGAGTTACACAGTTCATTTACACCATATTCCCAACATAAAATATGGGTAATATTTGACCTTATACACATCTTATTTCAGTGGATTAACCTTTGTATTACCCTAAGGAAAAGGAAAATTATACCATAATACTTAATGAGAGTTAATGAGAATATCCATAACATATAATGTAATTACAAGGGAGTAGCAACAAGTTAAATGCAAAGTACATACATAACTCACATAACAGCTCCACCAGTGTGTGTTGAGTGATGTGGCAGTATTTCTTATTGATTTCTTTATTGAAATGTGATGATATGTTGGGCAGATATTGACCTTTTGGACAGTCAGTGTTGTCCACCTCTGATATGATGGATATAATGCAGTTTGTTTATTGACAAATGTATTGTATAATTGATGGATATTTCACTATGTGTAGCCCTTATCCTGAATTGGTTCTAATGCAACAATTTGATTAGATTTTAAACAAATACACATGAAGGTATGTTTTATTATTTTAATTATATTATTCATCATTGTTATTATTATTTTTAATAGTAGTATCCTGGCTTACAATGAAGAGTTTTAGTATCCCATGGTCTAAATGTTATTTCAGGCTTTCTAATTGTTGCTTTGCTGAGACTTTTCCATCCTGCCAAGAATAAAATTCTGCCAGAAACACTGAATAGGTTTAGGATAAGAATGGTCAAATTCAATGATATTGAATATTGGCACCAAATATCGTCTCTTTGCAGTTTAAATCCAAAATATCAGTATCAGTATTGGCCTTCAAAAACCCATAATGGCCGAACCCTAATTAAAAGGATGTTACATTGAGTTAAACTAAGTTCTATGGTGCTATATTCTAATATCTAGAGGGATATTTTATGTTTCAAGATTTCAAATATTATTGTGTACAATTCTTCACAGACAGGTTAATTCACTCAAATAAACATTGCATTGTAAGTGTTACAATAGTCAATAAGGAAGAGTAAAATACATAAATCATGACAAAACATTATTTGACCTTTACAATCAGCCGTATTGCTCTGGTAGGTAGAATAAAAAATACATTTTAATAAAACTGTGATATATTCTATATTCGATACCCCTTCCTTCATCACATCTATGTCATCATTAGATTTAATACAACAACCGTAATAAATACATATGTGTGGAATTGATCTCAAAAAGTTCAAATCTATGAAAATGGCCGAAGTCAGAGCTTTTACTGAACTGTGACCAGTCTGTGACCAGTTCAAGGTTCAAGGTTCAAGGTTCAAGGTTCAAGGTTCAAGGTTCAAGGTTCCCACTAAGCTCTGTGCATTACCACACAAAACTCAAACTGATGATGATTAGGCAAACGTTTCCCGAAGGCTGTTTACATGGTCATGCAATTTAAGGATAAACTAAGGGGTTTACAAGCTCAATTCTTAATTATTATTACACTTCAAATTCCATTGTTGTCTGTTGTATTGTTTACATCGATTTTCCAGTGTTTTTATTATTATTTCAATTTGAATTAAGAGTTAACTTAATATCATTAAATGTTTAAGGGGGGAAAGGCCTTAATGTCAGTGCCAAGCATCATGATGTATTAAAATCTGAGTTAGAACTTCTTACAACTTTCTCATCTTACTATAACTAAAAATGCATTTTAGTTATTTTGCCTCAGGGTTTACAAACAACATAGATGTAAGCAAACCTTTCCCACTTTTATAACACGTACAGTATGAGCTCCTCTTCAGCGATCAATAAGATATGGGCTTTATGCAGATCTTCAATTAAAATGTCCCCAATCCTGTTCAAGTGTTCTGTGCTGGGGGGGGGGCTTCTGTTAATATTTGGTTTATGGATTTGGCCTTTAATCAAATATAGATAGTGGACATATATTGCACAGTATTAAAACTACTGTATTCCTTCTCACATGAGTCTTGCCTGTGACAGGGTTTAATTTTAGATGACTCTTAATTAGACTCTTCTATTGCCTATGGGAGCCTTCCAAAATTATGTGTCAAGTCTCGGATATCTCATTAACACAAACGTGTGAGGGGTAGAATTCTGCTGCTGGAGCAGTACTTAAGAGTACATTTTCCCTCCTCCTGATTTTACGCCCTGAGGTTAGAGGAATTGTTGAACATTGAGGTGTTTGCTATTTATCTTTGGTGATTGGTTTGGTTCGTAATATCAGTTTAGATTATTACAGGGACCTGTAACAATGCATTACTAAGGGGAACATTTCTGTGAAATACAGCTGACAATGTGAGTGGTGTTTTTCCTTAGCATCTTCCTTTTGCTACTCATACAGTAATTTGCACCTGAAAAGTATCTAAAATAAATCTTCATTCATTCAGTCAAAGTTGGTTTATGAAATAGTGCTCGCGAGAAAGTCTATTGCTAAGTTACTCTTCTTTCTTGCCTTTCTTCTCTTGGGTCTGTAGAGAAGACCACTACCTAGAGTAGGTCAGCAGCAGGTGCAGCATATACTGTGCATTAATAGTTGTTGTCAACTATAATACTGGCCATGGTTGTTCACTCTTTCTATCCTTTCGGTTTCTACATTTTTGCTAAACTGTCATTGGCTGAAATGTCAATAGAGAAATTGTGATGATGCACCATCAAGTGTATGTTCTACTTCTGTATTAGAAATATTTATAACGCTATTTTTCGTGTCTCCCTTAATTTTGTGCAATCCATATCAGTTGTACACCAAGTGATCCATTCATATATTATGTAGAATATGTTATGAGTTTTATATTTCAAATCAATTGTCCCAATGAAAACCCACTGTTCTATATTTGGCCAGTTGCGTTGAACTCTTCCCATAGTTTAGTTCTCCAAGCCACGTTGGCATAGTTTCAACCTCAGTATTCTGGAAGTATGCAGGATCTCCATCTCACACTCAATTCTAAACTATAGATTTGAGGACTGTAAGCAGCATTTACAGACAATCCCACCACAATTGTCACAATCCTTTCAAAATATTCATACAAAACTATTCTATGTTCATGCATTACTGTCATCTACAAATATAAATATGTAGTTTTTGTTTGCATTTCATTAAGCTCATTAACCGCCTCATAAAAGAAAAGTTTTTCTTATGAGAAATTCGACCAGCCTCCTTCTTGCTTGGGAGATCAGTGCCGCTGTCCCTCCCCCTGTGGCAAAACTTTCTTCAGTAGTGTCCTCATGGCAGCAAAATGACACTCATTGGGCACTTCCATTGTCTTCATATGACAATTGCATTTCACCGCATCTGAAAACAATAAAACAGATCTAAGAAGGATTTTCTGGAAACCAATAGCCAAAGGTCATATCTCAGATTCTTTACGGGGGGATATTTCATCTTGTCCAGAAGTGACCTGCTCATTCACCGGCTTCGACGGACTCATACTGTCTTTCTGCCTCTTCCTGTCTTCCTCCCCCTCCTCTTCCTCATCCCTGCTGATGAAGGCCAGCTCATTCTCATAGCAGAAGGAGTTGCCGCTAGATGTTGGGAATTTTCTCTCTTCCATGTCCTTGGCGCTGCATCTTGGGGTGGATGGTACTTCAAATGTTTTGTGAAAGTATGCATAATCCACCCTATACTGGTTCTTCTCCTCAAAGACAACTGGCTCAAAGCGGTGACCCCACAGGATCTCTGACGACAGGTAAGAACTGCGTGCCTGAGTAGTCATGGCTGTAGCTTCCACCATCCCTTCAAGTATGATTACAATCTCAAAGTCTGATAACTCTAGATCCTGCTTGCTGATGCCAAATAGTGGACTTTCCTCATCAATCTCATGTATGATGGTGACAGGTGCAACCAGAAAGAGGCGGTCAATGCCTTTGTCATATCCGACATTCATGTCAATCTGATCGAGGGGGATATACTCGCCTTCCTCCGTCACACGGGGCTTGACAAGCTGGGCCCGGACATGAGCTTCCACAATGTGGCTCTTCCTTAGATTACCAACCCTAAACATGAGGCACAGCTTCCCGTCCCGCATGGCAATTACTGCATTGTAGCTGAACAGTAGAGTCTCTGCGCGCTTCTTGGGGCGTGCCATCTTGGCCATAATAGCACCAATCATGAAAGCATCGATGATGCATCCCAAAATGGACTGAAAGACCACCATGAAGACAGCAGCAGGGCATTCCTCCGTCACACAACGGGAACCATATCCAATTGTTGTCTGGGTCTCAACAGAGAACAGGAAAGCTGCCACAAAGGTGTTCACTTGCATGACACAAGGAATATAGCTGTCATCCGCTGCAGGATTGTTCATGTCACCGTGTAGTAGGCCAATGAGCCAGAATGCCAGACCAAAAGTTAGCCAGGACACCACAAACACCAGACTGAACAACAAAAACATGTATCGCCAGCGGATGTCCACACAAGTTGTGAAAATGTCCGATATGTACCGCTGTGACTTTTCATCCATGTGTGAGAAGTGGATGTTGCACTGCCCAGTCTTGTTGACGAATCGGCTGTGGCATTTGCGGCGTGTGTGGATCTTGCCATTGCCGAAACTTCCCACGGCAGGCATGGTACCTAGTCTTAGGCCGCGTTCTTCACAGGACACAAAGCTGTAGTGGTGGGTCCTTCCCACACTCATGCCTTAGCCAGGCACAGCCACGTGGTGCCACAGAATCACTCCGGCTCATGCAAAATGGACCAGGCTCACAGGAAATACACAGCGGTTTCCAACAGAGACTGGGAATACACTTGTGTAGTGGTGTGAGACACAACTGTAGCTTCCTGTAGGAGAAGATAGGAGAGGGGAAATATTAGCACACAATATTTTCTATTAAAATATTGTAAAACATTTTCTATTATCTGTCCACACTGTAATTTCTGGAGGAAACGTGGATTATACATGCATTTGCCTTTGTTTAAACATAGTTACAATTAAATAAATGATATAGTAATTACAAAAACAATAGCCGACTTATGTGATACCTTTCCCGTATTACATTAAAGATGTGTATGTGTCTTGCTTCAGTACATGGTACTCACATAAGTTCACATTTTTGTAAACATAGTAAGTAGTGTTCACTGGCCTGGGTTACCTAATAATTTAAATTTTGAACTATTTTACGATTTTATTGCCTGCACTGATTGCAATGTTCATGCATGTTAGTGTGTCAACTTATTCCCTTTGCTCATTTACCCATAAAAATATGTATGTATATATATAAAAAGTTGGGGTGACAGTTGTGAAAGGGATTATTGTATATATACCCAGAATTGATGGACTTAATAATGTCTAGACTGGAACTTCAGGAGTCTATCAATCACTGCCATCTCTTTCTAAGTCTGGCACAGAGAGTTTTAGGACTGATGAGTTTCTAATAATAGCTGCTAGTCTAAAGCCCTTTCTCAACCAAACATGATATATTCTCACTCAAATAGTTTTCACCAGTGATTTAGGAATAGGTTTTCATCTATTCATCTGTTTTTCATCTCACTGTGATCTCTTGGTATGTTAGATAATTTAAACTTGCATTAAAAGATGATACTTAACAAACAACAATATTTTGAAAATGGAATACTTTGGAAGTATACAGCTGATTTTCTGTCTTACTCTATTGGAAATACACATACATACACATTTCTCTGATCAACAAGATATAAATAACCAGCTAATCCAATGCCATAGTTTCTGCCATAGTTTTCTGCAGTTGGCACAACTATTAGTCAGAGTACTGTGAAGAGGCTCTGTGTGATTCCCTTGTGAGATTATAGTGGAAAATAATGTGGGCTGAAAAAGACGGATAATTAGTTACCCGAAATGTGACAGCCGGGCAGTGTGAAAAGAAGAGACTAATACAAAGTGTGCTACTGAGCCAGGGAAAGAGTGGATCACTTCAGACACATTAAGAGAAAATGAGGAAAAGGGTAATGGATTCTGATCTGTCCTAAATACAGGCTGCCCTCAGGCCACTACACATTCATGTGTTTTGTCATGCAATGTCAAAATATCATGTATTCTAATTATTTTTTGCAAATTATGTTTCATAGAAATCATGTTTTCGTGTTGTCTAATTTATTTTATATTTCAAATAATGCTATCTTCCTATACTTTAAGTCTGTATGGGTATTTGTACGTACTGATATTGTTTGCCTTTAAGCTAGCGAGGTAAAAGACATCTGATGTAACATTTTGCCCACTTATATTCTGCTTAACGCTTGAGCTTTGTGACTAATGGGTTGGTGGATGATTTAAATGATGGTTGATGTTCAGGCTGCTCAATAGGCAGAGAGATTTAGCCAAACTATATCAACAAACATCATCCGTAATTGCTTGATTCCAAATGCCATCTCTAAAGCTGAGCAGTCATAGAAGAACCATTTTCTCATTCCTGACACTCAGTCAGTCAGTTATATAGTCTTTTCAGTCGGGTTAGGACCAGGTAAGTGCAGTTTATCTTGTGTGAAACAATTCATTTTAATCAAAATATGAAAAATAAATCCCAGTTCTTATAGCTAATCTAATAACTGCATTAGAACCAAAGCTAATGAGAAAAGATAATAAAAACAGGCTGAGTTGAAAGGAATCCATTGCAGCAGGAGAAGCTGCCCGGTGCCTTTTTGCTGTACTGACTCATTCTGTTATTTGTGTCAGTGCCAGTGTGATGATGGAGATGTCACATCTTTTTCACAGGATTTTTCTTCCAGATGATAAATAAGCAATGAGAAGCGCAACATGAGCCAATAATTAAGAACAAGAGAGAAGAGAGACGTGCAGAGAGACATGTGAACATGACTACAACATTTTGAACACCTAAAAAGGCGTAGTTAGTGTCTAGTCTGAAGTAGCAGGCTGCAGACGTAGGTGAGACCTGGTATCATCTTTGTTATGCTGTTATCATACTTAATCCATTGACTGCATTTTGCTCTGATGGAAGTTAATTTATTTCAAGTGCTATATCACTAGACTTCAGATTCATGTGGCAAGGCTGATGCAGGTGTTCAATTAATCTTAAAATAATGCCCGTGTGAATTAAACCAAATGTTTTAACCCATTTTGTTATCTTTTTGTGATATGTATAAAAATATGTATAAAAACATTTTATTAGTGAGTCAAAGGTGATGTAATAATGGAACAATTCAAGTTGTACCAAGCAGGCAGGATTGTGGGTAATGTGCCGAAACCATTTTACCAGTTTAGTCATTTATGTCATCAGCTCATCACTGCGATTATGTCCTAATACTAATTTGCATGAAGAACTATGTATTTAGCCAATAACCATGCCTGGTCAGTTCATGAGGTTTGCAGCAACATAAATGCAAAATAGATTGAGTGGGATCAAAACATTAGCAGGACATTTTAGCCCTATAGTTGAGAGTGAAGCTATTAGTCATTACACAAATCACACGGGACAAAGCCGACCACTATAAATGGCCATGTTGTCCCCCATGATGAAATCAGGGGGTCATGGTTAATTGGTCTCCTTCCGTTTGTCCGTTTGTTTTTGTTTTTTTGTGTGCTTGTTTATTTCTACATTTGTCTGACGTGCATGATATCTCAGACACCACTAATTGGATTTCGATGAAACCTGGGGGAATGATTCATCTCACCACTGCACTTCAGCATTTTCAAAATCACTCTGATGGGCCGAAGGAGAGAATAACAGCTACAGGACAAAACAATATATTTGTCACTGATTGGCTATGAGGGGGGCTGCAGCATTCGTCAGGGAGGACATGTTTACTGTTGTCTTGTAGATAATTGTCATACTGTGATTATTGTGATATTGTTGTAGTAGTTTTTTAATGGTTTGAAAACATAAAAGGAACAGGTAGATTGTGGTAGAGGTTCTCAAGTTGACAGGTTTCTATTGTGTTTCTTGGAGCAGAAATGACCCAATAAAATAATTTCAATTGCTGCAATTGTAAAGCAGCTAGGATTTTCTCATTAATAATTAATATAATTAATACTACTTAATAATTAATCATTAATGTCATATCTTGTGTGATGACACATTCCCAAATCAATATCAAAGTGCTGTTATGTTCCCTACAAATGAATGCAAACTCACTCAAATAAGGCCGAACCCTCCAAAAGCCATGGACACCCTATAGTTTCGTCCTAAAGTATATGTAACAGAAAGCTGGTACATAACTTAAAGGCTTGCACACATTTTTAAAAGTAATTGAAATACACTTCTCTTATCAATATCAGGTGAGGTGTGCTCTATAGGTCTTCCTAACCCACAGTCTTAAGCAATAATTAACAGCACATCTGATCATTTTTTGCCCGAGATTAACTCAAATTTACTATTTCTGTGTGTATGTGTGTGGGGGTACTGTATGTGCACATTACCTTGCTGTTGCTGAATGCTCCAGTTGCTAGGAAGCAGGATGTTGAGTATCCAAGGGATATTAATATCTGTTATACTGTGAGACTGCTCCTCAGCTCTCTCAGGAGCTGCAGTATGCCTGCTCTGCTGTGATCTTACTAGGGTGCGTAGATCCATATATATCTGCCGTTCCCCTGCTCTCAATTTAAATTCATTTGAAATATAATTTTAAATGATCAGAGATAGTCAGCACAGGTCAGCAACTGAGGAAAGTGCACTATGAATCTAGGGACAGGTGACAGCTACAGCAATGTATATACAGTATACCTAGAAGCTTACCTTGTTGTCTCCCCTCCTGTGTGCTCCAGTTAAACGTTGATTCCCAAGTTTCCTTTTCTCCCAGGTCTCCAAGTTTTCCTTGATCTTCTAGCCAAACTGCTGCATGTTGCTATACAGGCTTCTTCAACTCAGTTCTCTTAAGGGTAGAACCACTCTATCCGTGTAAGGCTGAAAAGGAAACCGCCACGGAGATTCTTCATGTCTATCCCTCCTCGTTTTAATGTTTCTGCTCCTCTACCCAACGAAGAGGGCATTACCAATCACTTTCACTGTGAGGTCCTCCAAAGTTTCTACTCCAATTATATCCAGTCGATCAGAAGCGAGTCAGAAATGACTTTAGTGAAGCATCAAGCCCATAATCTTGGGCCCCCAAAAAGTACAACGATCCCTATTTAAATGCAATATTTTATAAGGTGCTCTCTAACAAATCTTATTTTAGAGTAACAGCCAGTCTCCCACTCTCCTTTCCCCGTGTCTCACACTTTCTCAGTATCTCTGCTATCTGATCTGGTTCTGCTGCAGATCCCTCTCTCTATCCCACATCCAGCGGACTATTACTCACTGCTCTGCTCTCGTCCCCCCCTCCCTTTCACCATGTCACTGTAGATACTTGGCATTTGGAGACTATGTGCTCGTCCCCTACCGAGTGTTGCACACTGGGAGGCAACCTGATGCTCATGGTTAAAAGAATTCAACTTGCACTTAGTGACACGTACTGCAGAGACCAGAATCAACATATGAGTAAACCATATTGAAACATTATTAAAACGTATAAATGGATAAACTAATTTCACTTTTATGAAGTAGTACCTTCTGATGGTGTATCCAGGCACCTAACTTAATTATTCTTTAGATGTTTTTTAAATAATGGACATGATGGACAAGACCAGTGCTGGATGTGTGCAAGGATATTTATTGCCCATGTGACACGTTACTGTTGCTTTACTGAGAATGGACATGAACTGATTTCTCTAGAACAATGTCTGGAAGCAAAATTACTTAGCCATATATGGAAAAATGGGAATGATTCACACAATTAATTTACTTGATTGATGGTTTTCTTCATTTTCTAAATGACAAAACAGATCACTGAGTGGGTGGTGTGGTCTCAATTTTGATTCAACTCAGAAAGCATAGCAGCTCATGCTGAACATTGTATACTTTAAATAGTTGATGTAGATGGTTTCTGACTGTTCATCACTTTTCATTTGTCCAAAACATATTTTGTTTACTCAGTTGATACTTTTCATTCAAGAATACATTATTTATAAATTATACAAACCAAATCCCAGATATTGACTAAATGAATATGGTCCTCTAGGCGTTATTGTTGCTACTGCTTGTGCTTTAACTTTGAAAAAGGAAAAATATGTAAAGTTATTAATTAAATTATTTTTGAATTATTTAGAATGATCTTGTTTGAGAATTATCATTTGACAAAATGTTTTAGTAGTTTTTGATAAATTATGAAACAAAAGCGTCCTTGGCAGTGGACTCAGACTTTTGGACCACGTGTTTACGTGTACATGCTTTTCCAAAAAAGGACAAAAGGTGAAAGATATTTACTGGTTTAGTCTCCCCAACTCCTTATGGGAAACAGCTTAATTACTTTGAAAATAATTGACACTATCCAAAACATTGGATAGTGTAAATGAATGATGTTCCCAACCATCAGCCTGAGCATTTACACGTTTTCATGCAATTCATTGCATTTACCACTAAATTCAAAACTTGATTGTTACTAGAATGGCTTTTGAACAATATTTTCCATTTCAAAACTGCATGACAACAATGCTGATATACAGTAAGTTCCCTCTGTTGTATTTCAGTTTTAAGGATTGTATTTAATCAAGAAAGCATGAGCATAGTGTGGTTTACTTAGGAATGGTATAGGAGTTTCTCCTTTCCCCATTGACTTCCATAATACAATTACGACCAGAATAACTCCACTGAGCAGGCACCTTATGTACTTTCACATTTAGTAGTGATAAATTGATGTTTTCTTTTAAATGAGGGAAGCAACAGCAAAAGAAGGAGGGGAATAAATGATAGAAAACAATGAAATACTGAGATCAAAACACTGACAAACATAATAAACACAAACTAGGCATCATGTAACAGGACAGACAAAGTACATTAATAGCCATGACTACTATTTCACACAATAACACTATATAACATTGTCAGACCGTAAGTTTAAAATCAAGAAAATCCACTTTCCAAATTAACTGAACTAAAAGTTAATTGACTCCAGCCTATGTAGTGCACAGATGTTGGAATTATTGCGCACAAGCTCATGATAATCAGCATAAACTGTTGTCAGACCAGAATCCAAATCCGCTCCACACAAACACATGATGAATGAATCAAAGTGAGATGTTTGCAGAGCCTTCGGAGACACTTCGTAGCAGCCACTATCAATTCACAAACTCAACCACCTGCTTGCAATACATCTGACATCTGCAGTGCTTAAGCAGCAACCTACCACAATTATTAGTCTTTGCTGTTCTTTATAAAGCCACAACCACCCCACTCTCCCCAGGAGGTGCACGTTGTCTAGTTAGTTTCACAGGACAGAAAGAGGATCAGCAGTTCCATTAATGGCCTGACCCAGATTCACTAGAGGTCATCACAGAGCAGAGAACTAGGAGGAAGGTGAACACTCCAGTAGGATGGTCATCAAGGAAGCCATGCTGAGGCAGTCAAGGTTTCTCATTGGAATACAAAGTACTATTTAACCTTTTTGGTCATAATCCTGTTCTATCCTATGCAAAGTGCTGAAAGAACGGTTCAGTAAACTGGTTGGCAGTCTTAATTCTTTCAGGATTAAGGGTAGACAGAAGGGAGGATCGCTCTTTTGTGTGTAAGCATTCAAATTCAGACAGTTTCTAAATATGTAAGCAATGAATATAGATATGAAATTGTCAAAGCCATGTTAATAATGTATGTCATGCATATGAAATGTATGTCATGCATATATATTTATGGTGTAAATAACTCAGAGGCAGCACATCGTGACACAGCTGAAAACTGTGTACAGAACAGACATGAATTGAATAAAATATACATGTCCCAGTTGTATCATGAAAACATCTTTTTTATGCAGAGGGAACATTGTGTGTGTGTGTGTGTGTGTGTGTGTGTGTGTGTGTGTGTGTGTGTGTTTTGGTGCGTGGGTTCATGTGTGTGTTTTGGAGCTTGTGAGTATCAGCCGTTACTATGATGTTAAACCTGTAAGTGGGTTATGGGTACAGTCAGGAGATGGCACAGAGAGCCCAGAGCCCAGCCAATACCACGTTCCCAGTGAGTTATTTAAAGGCCAGCTCGATGCGGCAGGACAAAGTGGGCCAGGCCCAACCAAGCTCACTTCATGAGCTGCAGCATTCTATCAAACTTGATTGCCTATCAGGCAATCGGCACACACACGCCTGAGTCAGTTAAAGTGTTATCTCATGTTGTTGTTACGCCATACCTGAGTTCCTTCTGTCAGTGTCCATGCTTTTGAATGTCCTACAGTACCTCCGGTCATTCAGTTTCAAAACAAGTGGGGATATGATTTATCCTCCCATAGTATAGAATTAAATACGCACATTTATCAATGTCACAGTAAATGGTGCGAGCCACTTCTAAAAATGATTGTGGAGATTTTCCCCTTGCCCTAACAGGTGACAGAATAACTAATTTGTTGACAAGAATTCAATGACAATGACAAGATGACATGAATCCAGCCATTCATATCTCAAGATATTAGAATTTCAAACATTAGAAAACTACACGCAGCACAACTTGGACGAGGTAGTGGATGCCAACTCAAATAAAGTGAAATAAACAGAGCAAAATCTTGTTTGTGCAGAAAAATGCTCAAGACTGTTGTGACAGAAATACCAATAGTGCCAATTTTAATTTTATTTTTTTATACATTAATAAAATAAATGTATTGAAGGGGGGGGACTAAAAAAATAGATACAAAAATCTGGATTAGGACACTTTCAGCTGCAGTGTGAAAGTAGACGAAGTGTATGATCGGGGTATTGGGGTAAGACGTCGGGCTGGTAGCTGATCAGAGTGACTTCTGTGGTGGTTACAGATACAGATACAGCAGTAGATGTAATTGATCTTTGCTTAGCTAAATGGGCCACTTATTTTTACAACCTGGGCAGGTGCACCTGTGTACTGGTGTTTCAACATCAGCCGCTGATCAGTCATGAGAGCTGGGAACGTTAGTGGGGCAGCCCCGCAGGTGTATACACATAAAGGAATGGAGAGACAATTTGAGATAAGTTTACATTGTCCTACTGATTTCTTTAAATATCACTTCCCTGCCCTCCTTTTTTATTATTATTTTCTATGTAGGAATCTGGGTAGATGAAAAAAACTCGAAAGAAGTAAAAAGGAAATGTATTCATGTCAGATTACGCAATAAGCGCAAAAGGGGTTTTATGCATGACTCAAAGTTCAAGAGGTCTTTAATCAATAATACTTTTTCTCCCTTGAGCTAAACAACATGGTGGTTAAGCAACACATAAGTACTACTTTCAGTGGCTATTTTCAGTTTGCAAATTAATTTCAGTTATTCAGTGTGTTTATTGGGTATTTTATTCCTCAAACATGACTCAGCCAACAGGAACTATCTGTTGTATAAAGAAATTTTTTTGGCTATGGGGATATTTACAGGCGTACTCCACCTTCTTTCACGACTCATGGATACTGCCTAACACAGTGTCCTTCACTTTATTACGGATGCTGGTTTTCATGCGTTATAGGGAATTATATCAGAAACTTAATTCTCTTGCTACTTCATGAGAGCTTCATACTGCAACGAGCAATATTACAGAAATGACCACACTATCTCATTGATTTGACAATTCTGAACGACAATGTCTGAAACTACAATCGTGCTCAAAGGCATGGACACCCCTAAACTTGTGGTTACAATGCCAAAAAATGTTTTGTTTGAGATGTATACAAAACACCTTACCTTTCTAGAAGTTAATGGGATGTTATTCAAATTAATTGTGATTCGAGAAATCAAATAAAAGAAAGATTTAGTCTGCAAAAGTATATATACATTGACAAATTCTCTGTATCCTACAGTTTATTTATATTTAGTTTGTAGATATGGATATTGAACAATATTCTACATTCAAAATTGTTCTAATTCAAAGCTAATATCAGGTCCCTTCAATACATCACAGTGGAGAAAGTAATTATCACTCTCCAACTATTGTTTATAGACAATACATAAGGTGCAATTTCAGTGTAGTTTCTCCTCTCTGGTTTCCTGTCCAGTTGAATTCAGGAGTAAAATTAGACAATAAAACTTCACTAAAAGAGCACCCTGTGTAATTTCTGACCCTGTGTAATTCTATGCAGAATGCATAGTTAATAAGGTGCTATGTTATTTGTCAGACTTGCAGCCAGGGACAGTGCCAAAGAGAGAGAGGAGAAAGGAAAGTGAGGGACTGGCTTGGTGGCTGGTGAGAGCCATGTAGGCTGGTGTAAAATGAGAATTATGCAGCTATTTGCAATGTCTCACATCTCTCCTTAACCTTTCCATCTGGCATGGAATTTGACATGCGGCATTTAAAATATTTCATTTTCACTGTAGGCTTGTAGAGTTTACTTAGTACCAATAGCATGAACATTTGATGCTTCTGCTCCCGTACATACAGAGAGAGGAGACTCCTCTCACTTCCTCTCCCTCTCTCCTCTCCTCCCCTCCTCCCCTTCTGTGTCAAGCTTTTTACTGTGTTTATATTGTATTTTTGATGATGTGATGTTTTGTTCATTTGATGCTGCTGCTGTAATGCCGCAATTTCCCTTTGGGGATTATTAAAGTACTCTATCTATCTATCTATCTATCTATCTATCTATCTATCTATCTATCTATCTATCTATCTATCTATTTGTTGTCTAGGGATGTCACCAGCTGGTTTTTCCCTCTTGTGATATCTGGAGAAACAGGGTTTTTCGTATTTGAGGTTCATTGCTTTTTAAAGGATAAGTTCGGTTTATTTCAACCTGGACTTTATTTTCCCATGGTCGTGTGTCTACGTGACTGGTGGGAAAAATAATTTTTGAAATTGATCCAGTATTGAGTGAGCACTGACTTTAGCGATTAGTGGCTAATGTGGCTATAACGTTGTCACCGAACGGCAAGTGAATAGTCCTCTAAAAGCGTTTTTTTTTTGCCACTGACAGACTCCGATTGTTGTTCTTAGTGTCTGACAGGATCCCAACAGAGAAATAAAATGTTTTTCGTTGTTGTTGCTCGTGTCCGATAGCGATGTGAATGTGTGCACCACGGTGAAGGTTGTCAGCCATCTGTCTGGTGTTGGGGACCACCATGTCAGAGGGCGGAACAGAAGCGCACCGAGACAAGTCCTGTGTGTTTAAGGAGATAATGGAAGACAAAGGAGAAGCCATCGTGCCTCATGCCTTCCTCTGACCTCCAACATGCCCATGTACCCATCCTCCCACCTCCCACCCTTTCCCCTCATATACCGGCTCTGTCTGCCCCTCTCCTTGGGATCCAAGAGGCCCTGTACATACTTACCCCCCCTCCTTGCAACACATGGCACACCATCAAAACTCCACTATTCACCAGGCAGCAGATTGCCACTGAGGGAGGCCGCGCAGGTCCGGACCTTAACGTCCGACCACAGCTCCCCCTCCACCGCCTTTAACATACAAATTGCCTGTTTTGTGCGGCTGAATTGGAGATTAATTGCATACACCATTTGGCGGGTGCTCGTTCAAAAAGATTTTTTTTTTACA
>CABFOS010146808.1:0-13124 GCA_900660315.1 Diretmoides pauciradiatus | reverse complement strand
AAAAAAAAAAAAAAAAAAAAAAAACAATAACAAATCTGCAATCGGTATTTGCAAGAAATTGTATATGTTGCAAAATCACAAATTCCTGGACACAGTATATGACGTATTGTGTTAGTTTGGTCTGTCAGTCTATTGTTGCCCTCTACTTAGTCTTGTAGTTGTACTGTATTACTGTAACTCTAAATCACAGGGATTGATATCTTTTGGATTCTGTCACTTCAGTCATTCCTTTGAGTTGTTCTAACCTTGTTCATCACTTAAGTGTCATCTCTCAACGTCCTCTTTGAATAATTGCAGACGACATCGACTTTGTTGGTATTTTCCTGAAGTCGTTTGCTGCATTGGTTGCATTGATCTGTGTGACTGTGGGGATTTGCCACGCCCATAAACATGGCTGCTTCTCCAGCAAAGATCACACTGAAAATAAGTGAGTAGGTCATAAACTGTAGAGACAATGTCTATAAGGTATTCTTTAGTTGTGTGCTAACTGCAGGCTATGTATCTTTCTGCTATGAATATTTTTGTGAAGAAATTATATATATGATTTTCTTTTCAGCTACAAACTACCAGCACAGGATGAAGGTGTTGACTATGGTGATGCAGATGAGGTAAACAAAATTTGCATCATTCATGTGAAGTTTTTCAGTTCAATGAGAGGTTTGAATGAGCATAGACTGATTTATTGCATGTCTTACTATGAGCAAAACAAACAACACTAAGTATTATTATAAGTAGTAAATGTACAGTAGTAGCAGTGGTAGTCTCTCTCTCTCTCTCTCGCGGTCGTCCTCAGACGAGCTAGTAGTAGCAGTAGCAGTAGTAGTAGTAGTAGTAGTAGTAGTAGTAGTAGTAGTAGTAGTAGTAGTACTAGTAGTAGTATTTACTATTCTCCTTTTTTGCAGGGCCATTTCCGCCACAAATCATCATTCATCATTTGACACCTGATAAAGGGGATGAGAAGGAACTAAAAAAAAAACATGCATAGGTTAAATTGCAACAATGATACTCCACGTGATCAAATCTGAGGTGTAACATGGCACATTATTCTCTGTCGCACATAAAAATCAAATCAACCAACTTGCCAAAGTAATTTTAATGATGATTTTGTGGTGTTATTTCATGATTTTTATAATGTAATGGTCATTTTATTCTCCTTTGTTATATATGTTATACAGTAATACGTTGATTTTCTTTTCTTAATTTCTTACATTTTACTTTTATTACACAACAATACCATTTCAAAGCTGTGACATTTAAACTTTGGCCCATATTCTCATTGTAAAAGACGCTGGAAGTTACATTCCTCCACACGGTTTTTGGACAAATCCTCTTTTTTAAACTCCTGAACTTTCTACTCTATACACTGAAATTGTTTTGCAAAAAAATGTTTTACATTATCTGTGATCATAAGATAAACATGTCCTATGTTCATGTGGAGAAAAGTTGAAACTTGTTTTGTATATACTGTAGTTATACAGGCAATAAGTAGCATACTATAAAAGGCTGATGAGCTCCGACTCAAAAGGCACAATTTCTCAGCCTTTGTTATATGTACAGGTGATAACAAGTATGTCTGAGTATGAAATAACTTAAGTGAATTCTATTACCGTATATCCCGTTATGCTGCAATTCAGTATGTACTATAAACTGGGTGAAGTATGATTTTTAGAGTGCTGTTTCTGTGTATAAGTGACCTTCTGTGCTTTACTAATTATTTTGTGAATATTGGACATATTGTCCAGATTTGACTCAGTATTAAGTGTACATAAGTACATTTCATTTTTTGATCTTTTAATTTTAATATAAACACACCATACCTTATTGTAAATATGGCAATAAAACTGTTGTTGATGATAAATTTACAGTATTTACTGTCCAGTGTGTATCTACAGTGTTGACCTTGTTAGTCTATTATCGATAACATACAGTATATCATTTTGAATATTAGTATAAGTGTTCAAAGTTTCCATTAGAATGATTTGTGTAATAACTCAGGAACTGTTGTAAAATGTCCACTGTTCATTTGATATTACTATTATATGTTCATTTTATTTTGTTACTATTAAATACATTTTAAATGTAAGTGTTTTGGGGACTTAAACATTTCATTTTTTGACCATGTATTGTGGAATGTCAATTGTGAAATTACTTCGCTTTCATTGTGAGAAAGGATTTAAAGGAGATTCATGCAGTGGTAAAGTGAATATACAGTAGAAAGAAAAGGAATCTATTTGTGAAAACTTATTTAGGGCTATATGCAGTGTTGGGAAATCTACACTGAAACTAATTTACCAAACTGCTAATTACAGTAAAATAAATTTAATTACTTTTTATTTACTATTTAATAACTTTTTTATATTATAGTTTGCTGCTACAGTAAAGGATTTTGTTTTTGACATGTTCAAAAGTAACATAAATAATATCTTTATTAAGAGTGTATTTTAATTAACATCTAAACTAGGTCATCATATATGGGCCTGGAATGACATATTTTAATAGAAATGGGTAGCTTTTAATTTTAAAGTGAAAAGGTTTGATTTTAAAGTGTTTTCTCAAGGACTTAAAAAAGGGTGTGTAGACTTTTGATATCAAAGTCTAGTGAACTACAACTAAACATATATGTGAACAATATCAATGCGCTACATCAAGAAAAGAAAAAGAAGGGAAAAGTTCAATATACTAATTCTGCAGAAATGAAAAGAGGGGTCCACCAGGTGCTCAGGTGAGAGCAGTGAAAAATAGTAGGTACTGTTACGTGCTCTTGGATTCCAGGGAATAGCAAATATAGTTGAAAAAGGAATGAATCCAGGCACTCATAAAGTAGTCAGGAGGGGGAGTAAATTTAAAAAGCCTTTATTAAAACTAGGGCTTCATATTAAAAAGCCTACATGTTTCGACCAAACATGGTCTTTATCATGTGCCCTGATGAAGACCATGTTTGGTCGAAACATGTAGGCTTTTTAACATGAAGCCCTAGTTTTAATAAAGGCTTTTTAAATTTACTCCCCCTCCTGACTACTTTATGAGTGCCTGGATTCATTCCTTTTTCATACTAATACTGCAGTTGGATGATGCTCATAAACTTATTAACTGGTAAATTTATCACAGGACCCCAACATGTTTCTGATCAGATTCTCCTGGCCGTCCCTAAATGCAGGCTGAAGCTCAGGGGAGACCGGGCTTTCGCAGTGGCAGCCCCAAAACTTTGGAACGAGCTGCCCCTGCATGTTAGGCAAGCCCTCAATCTGCCGGTGTTTAAATCACGCCTCAAGACACATTTATATTCTTTGGCTTTTACAAACAGCCTAAGTGATTGGTTTTTTCTCATGTGACATTGTGTATGTTTTTATGTGTCCGTGATTGTTATTTGTTTTTCCTGTACAGCACTTTGTTTCAACCCTGTTGTTTTTAAACGTGCTATATAAATAAAGTGGATTGGATTGGATTGGAAAGATACCCCAAAAAGTAAAAGAAGTTGAAGTTGAAAGTGCTACATAGGTTTTATCCATGCAACAATTTCTTATGCAAATTTAAAGTGGATATCATCAAATTTCGAAGAAGAAACAATTTCTCGTTAGTCTTAAATTATTCATTTTCTTCTAAATTCTGGACAGATATGGTATTGCTCATTTTTGATACTGTTTTTTTCTTCATTAGACAATGCTCATAAAACTATATACCTATTTGGTAAATTACATATACTAAAGTCCACAGTGATGGGGTCCAAATCCAATATTCTGTTATTTTATTATTTCAGTTAGATATTTTTAATCCCTTATCCAAAGGATTTAAATGATATGAAAGCAAATCCTTTCATCATCAAATGGTTTTACTCTCCTTTAACTAATACAAATGTAGGCCCCAACAGGTAAAGGTAAATGGTGCTCTCTCCAGCATTAAATACTCACCCCACGGTGGGGTGAGTTCACCTTTTCTCTTTACAGCATATACAAATGACTGCAGGAATAGTCAGCACAATAATTTTGTCATAAAATTTTCAGATGACACGATTATTCTTTGTCTGCTGTGCGCGATGACTGCCCCTCTGTGTATCACAGAGAGATTGCCACCTTTCAATCCTGGTGTGAGAGTAACCAAGGCTGTGAGAGTTCATGACCCTGTGGTCATTGGGGATAGGGAAATTGAGCAGGTCAGCTCATATAAATATCTGGGCATACATAGACACAGCTGCTAAAATGAAACGTCCAAGTTGATTATCTGTGTGCCAAACTGGCACAAAGACTTCACTTTCTTAGAAGGCTCAGACTGTTTGGAGTGAGCCCCAAGATCATGACAACTTTCTATAATGCTGTACTGGAAACTCTTATTTGATACGGTTACGGTATGGCTGCATGGTTCGGAACTTACTGTGCAGTTCAAAACTAGAATTGTAAAAATGGTAAAAACAGCCATGAAAGTGATAGGGAAGAAAGAACAGCTGCCTCTCCAGACCATCTTTGAGAAAAAGGCAATCAGTCTGGCTCATAGAGTGTTGAAGGATACAGCACTGAATATGATTTGCTACCTTCTGGCAGATGTTACAGAGCTAGTCGATGCAAGAATAACCACCACAAGCTCTTTCCTCCCAACTTCTATTGCACTACTTAACAATCAGCTCCCTCAACGGTTGTAGCATCCCCATAGGATGATTGGTGGAGGACTGGAGGTTCTCTATGAAAGGAGGTATTGTAGCTTCTTGTTTTAGCTCTTGCTATGCTCTCTTAATTGATTGTATTATTTTATGATTTTTATTCACTTTTATTTAAAAAAAATCTACCTCTTAGAAGTACGGTCGTGGCTTCTCCTTTTCCTTTTCCTTTTCTACATCATGAGGTAATAATGTATGCAATCTCTTTATAGTGTATGGGCAGTACACTTTCTGCATCCTCCATCGGTAGTATGTGAAGCTGATTGAGTGTGATTTTTTATTACTTTATTTGCTTATCTTTTATCTTCGGAAATGTCCCTGAACAGGTAGTGCAATGGGGCTTTGCAATTACTATGTCTTAGAGTGCACTTATCTCTGTGACTTCAGTGCAATGCTGTAGTGTCTCTGTGTAACTGTTTACTCGTTGGTTGTTTGATGTTTGTAATGTTGGGGATGTGGCTGTTGCCGAAGACAAGTTTCCCCTCAGGGACAATAAAGTTTATCTCATCATCTCATCTCAATGTGAAAACGAATTAAATCAAAAGCACTAAAAAGATTAGAAAAAAATATAAATTAAAAAATAAAACAAACACCATAGATGAATACCAATTCTCAGGCAAGATATGAGTACTTGAAAATAATTTGAATGCTTTTTTCCCCATTGAACTTCTGTTCCGTGCAAGCTGCAATCCACAGCATAAGTGCAATGATAATATGTATGTTAGTGGCATGTTATATGATTGTTGTGAGAAAAAACAACTCCACTTCCCCTTGCTTCCGGGTTGGGGGGGTATTTTATTTTGAAAAACTTCACCCGGAAGTAGTTGCGCTAATGCAGGTGGCGTACATCCTGATCGTTTGACAACATTTGCTTTTTTTTCTTTTTTAAAAAAAAGATGTAATGTATCAATAACACAGCGGATTGAGTCCATTGCGAACCAGGCTGCAACTGGGTCCAATCTAAATATTGGAGGCGTTGTTGAATTCGACAGAAGAAAAAAATAACAACTAACTTGCTCATGGACATATCACAATATTATGTTTTTTCGTAGCATCGGATTGCTATTTTACTTCATCGATGGACTTGAGTATGGACATGTAGTGTAGACACTTCTAAACAACATCTTACGGCGTTTTTATGTGTAATAGTCTGTCTACTGAGTGGGAAGTGAGGTCGCATACCCTATAGGCCCAGTAGAGTTTATACTCTGCATGAATAGAAACATCAGTGGGGTCGTGGATTACTTTGCAAATAGGTCAGAGTTCGACTGTCAATAAGGGTAAAGAGTTTTCAGCGTAGAGGAGTAAAATGAGTTTCTTTACTTTTGGGCAAAGTGCAGAAATCGATGTAGTTCTGAATGATGCTGAAACGAGGAAGAAGGCTGAGCACAAGACTGAAGATGGAAAGAAAGACAAATACTTTCTTTTCTATGACGGTGAGACTGTTAGTGGAAAGGTGAACGTCACGCTGAAGAACCCTGGAAAGAGACTGGAACACCAAGGGATCAAAATTGAATTTGTTGGACAAATAGGTGGGTATTTTACACACACAAAAACAAAATTATTCACACAATTCACAAATGTTTGAATTATTATTTTCAAACTCCTGCCTTGGACCTTTCAAGTTATTTTTCCTGCATCCCACTTATGTTTTCACATGTGCAAGGACTCTACTTGAAACTATTCCATCCCTCCTTCCTAATGATATTGAAATGACATGCACAAGAAAGGAAAAATTTAGATTTGAGTTGCCTAATACTACTTGGTCTTCCTCTCTAGAGCTGTACTATGACAGAGGAAACCATCATGAGTTTGTTTCTCTGGTGAAAGACCTCGCAAGACCTGGTGAAATAACTCAGTCGCAGACCTTTGACTTTGAGTTCACTCATGTTGAGAAACCCTACGAGTCTTACACAGGCCAGAATGTCAAGCTAAGGTAAGGCGAATGATGCTTAAACATTCACTTTGCTTTCCAGACAGTAAAATTGGTAACTTTATGTATCACTGTTTAACTTGTGTGTACCATTGACCCGTCTGTCACATGGTTACAATCTCCCTCAGCAGAAAACAACGTTTCTAATCCATTTCACATACATGTTGCACAAGTCATACAGTATACCGTATCACATCTTCATGCATATTAGATTGCTGCAGTAGTAGTTACAAGATAGCTCTTTCGCAGGTGATTTTCTCAATCTATGTTTGTTCCTTTTGCAGATACTTTCTGCGGGCTACGGTCAGCAGACGACTCAATGATATCAGTAAAGAGATGGATATTGTGGTCCACACATTGAGCACTTACCCTGAACTCAACTCATCCATTAAAATGGAAGTTGGAATTGAGGACTGTCTCCACATTGAGTTTGAGTACAACAAATCCAAGTACGACTTGAGAACATCCACTTGTTATAATGAATACACACTTCACACTTTACATATCTCTTATGCCTGTGCTCTTATGATATAACTATAGTAATAACGTCACATCCAGACCACAATCAGCATCCTGAGGTTTAAAAATATTAGTCCATTTGTATTATTTTGTAGTAACGTTCCCTGTCCTCTAACAGGTACCACCTGAAAGATGTAATTGTGGGAAAAATCTACTTCCTGCTGGTGAGGATTAAGATTAAACACATGGAGATTGACATCATCAAACGTGAGACGACAGGCACTGGTCCCAGTGTGTACCATGAAAACGACACTATTGCCAAGTACGAGATCATGGATGGGGCACCAGTCAGGGGTAAAAGTCACAATAGAACATTAAGCATGTATTGAGCACTTATTCAATCATATATTGATCATGCAGTGTCTCCTCATGTAATCATTGAAGATGGAATGAATTTTCATCCTGTCTGGTGTGTTGCGTATTCCAGGAGAGTCAATTCCAATCCGTCTATTTCTGGCCGGCTACGATATGACTCCCACCATGCGAGACATCAATAAGAAGTTCTCTGTGCGCTACTACCTGAACCTTGTGCTGATTGATGAGGAGGAGAGACGCTACTTCAAACAGCAGGTATTAAAAGACAGACTAGCACCTTTGGGCTCAGTGTCACGTTTGGAGTACACGTTGGGTGGCGGTAAGTGTGCGGTAAAAGAATTCTAATCCAGAAAATAACCATCTGAAATGCTTAAACGCTTCTTTCCGCTGCCCCGTCCTCTTTTAAAGGAAATCACACTGTGGAGGAAAGGAGACGTGGTGAGGAAGAGCATGTCTCACCAGGCCATCATCGGTGCTCAGAGGTTCGAGGGCTCTGCTACTTCGGAGAGCGCACTGGAACAGGCGGCAAAGGAGGAAAGCGGTTAGTGCTGCCATCCCTCCAGTCTCCTCTCAGAAGAGGTGGAGCTATCTGTCAACCCACAATATCAGACGAAGCAGCCCTCTTTGCTTGTCGGCTGCTTAAAAAGGGAGGAAGAAGGGAGACCGACATACATGTGAACAATGGAAGAAGCAGTTTGCATGAGCCATTCCAGGTGGCCTTGAGCTGCTGGTCTTGTCCTTCATTAACACATATTTTTTTATGGAAATCAAACTAATCACCTGTTATGGCCTCCTTTGTGTAAAATCCTTCACGAGAAATTTTTTAATTTCATTTTTAAGCGATCCACCCCTTGTTTGTCTCAAGACACATTCTAATGCTTTTGGGGTTAATTAATGTTAATCTAACTCAGATTCTGAAACCGAATAGTCAGTGAGTTTCAAAAAAAAATGTAATGGATTTCCAACATTCCACATTTAATCAAATGCATTCCTAACATTGCTGTAAAGAAATCTGAAGTAACCCGGCACTGCTATATCTTGCTAAATACATACTTAGTTTGTTTTCTCTTTGTATTTGTGTGTTTGCACAAAATAGTGGACATGGAAACTGGAATGGGAAGGAGGTTTTTGTCTTTTCTTTGAGTGAGAGGGCTGAAGTATTATCCCATGAATTTTATGATCTGTAAAATAAGAGCAGCTATCAAACCGTTATCCTACGCCCCGTTTGTTCGTGTACACTGATGATGCAGTACACAGTGCCACAAAATGACCATCCATATTCATATCTCAGCATTCCAATGGTTTTAGGAGGGTGTTGACGTGCTTGTATTTAAGGTCTGATAACATTAAGTCTTCTGTATCTTCTTAGAGACTTGAAAGTGTGCCTAAGTGTATCGCAAATGAAATCCCTTTGCCTCTAACATAATTTTAGTCTTTTAACTAGAGAAGAATACAGTAGAAGTATCTATCTTTTGCAAATTACTAATCATTTATTCCTTGTCCCCAAAACTCAAATAAATTGATGCCAAATGGAAAGCCTCACACTTGGTGGTACTTGCTGCAGAAGTGAGTGAATTATGCACGTCATGACATGATATACTCACTACTCAGTGGATGGACAACATAATGGAAACACATTAAAAATGACCTTTGCTTTGAAATGTCGATAACAATTATAGACCGCTACACAGGTGAGTCATTAAATTGAGTGACATTCAGCTTCAGTGAGTTTCCAAAGTAACAAGGACAAAGTGCAAAACATTTAATGTGGCAAGGGGAACAGTGTTGAAAAAATAACATACAGTATGTCAAACTGCATTTGCAAAGAGGAGCAGTGGTCCCAAGTACAGAAATACATGCGAACAGGATAGTTTAACATCACAAAACTGAGTCTCAACAAAAACACGGCGAACCTCACAAAGCTGGTATTTATGGCAGCGCTGCCATCTGGAAACCACTTAGTGTTCAAAGCCGACACAAAAAGATTGCAAGTCATAAGAGGGTTGAAGGTATCCACTGAAGAAAGCCAAAGGATACCTGTTCCCAAATGCTAAACATGAGGGTGGATGTGTATCTGTAATCTGTATGAGCAGCCATCTCACATGACACTTTAGGTCTGATGATTATTCTGTTTAATGGCCAAGAAATGCAAGGCTATGGTGCTGCAAACCCTTTTACCTCGTTACCATATCCAATGTATTTCCCCCATACACACTGCTAACACATTCCGAGAATGACTTTGTGAACCAGGATGTAGTCAAATGCCCTTTTCTTGGCCTTCATCGACTTTTATGGGAAGTTCTGGAGTGCAGGATGTGAAGTAGATTTCCACTTCCTTCTTAAACAATGATCCAATATCTTACTACGCACAGTTGAGGACTCAGCTGCTCTGAACGCAAAGGCTGGCCCTACTTCTCACTGGATACTTCATATATGGTTAGGTGTGTGTAATGGTTGATGAAGCTGTCCTGACCTGTAACTGTTACAGGTAAGGGCAGATAGTGGAGCTTTTCTGACAACATCCACTAACCAGTGTCGGGTAAATGAGTAAATGCATCCTAATTAAACACTTTTAACCCTCCTGTTATGTAAAACTGACCTGTTTAATCATATATTTTCAAAAGAAAAGCAAAACATACACAGTATTGTAAGATACCATTCAGTATAACCAGTGGATTGATGGTAGTGCAGGTCAGTGCTTCATGATGTCACCACATAGCCGGAAACGTCATCTGGTCCAAATGTTCAGAGCGGATCTTTGTTCTCCAAACTCAGGACAAACTCAAACTCCTCTGAAGGAAAAGGCAGAATGAGTGTATGCATTGTTTACAATTACACTATAACCGCTATGTACTGAATGACCAGAAACCATAAGACAATTATTAGAACACGTAAACCTCAGTAGCAGTACCGTAATGTTCCACTAGCTGAATTACACATCCGTTTACTCTCTACCTACCAGTGGTGAGGGGCTGGACAGACAGCCTGGCTCTAGTAAAGAGTGCCATGTCCTTCAGAGGTCCTCCTTTGGCTCTTTGCTGCAGGTGGTACTTCTTAAGCTCAGACAGAGGAAGAAAACGCTCCAGCATTCTTTGATACCGGACGTCAACCTGAGAGATAGAAGTAAAGAAAACAAGCTCGGGTCCCAACATCTGTTGCAAACAATCAATATGAAAATATTCATGTTTGCATTAGTTGCTACTCCTGAAATATTTTTACCATGCTCCATTTGGGGTTGTCTGCTTTGCTGGATGCATCAAAATGAACATCCTTCTTGTCAAACTGAGTGTGGTCCACATATGCCTCCTTCACGATCTAGAAAAGGCAATGCAGCTGAAATACTGTGTCTGTAGTTTTTACTGTACTGTATTGCCAACTGGGAAGGACAGTAGCTTACGTTCATGATTCCTGCTATTCCAGGTTCCTTGCAGTTGCTGTGGTAAAAGAATGCTAACTGCCCTTCTTTCATGTCCCTCATAAAGTTACGGGCCTGCAGAGGATAGTGAAAAATTGAAGACGTGCACTTTCCCAAGCAGAGCATGCAAGACATATTGTATGTTGTTGTTTTCTCTTGCTGAAGGCATTTCTCAGGTACTGTACACTGTTTGCACGAGACAGGGGAGAAGATTGTGATTTGTTTTCATCTGGTTGCTCATTTCAGGTCAACATATTTTCATTGCATGAGTAAGTCTAGTGGCAATACCTGATAATTGCGGACACCATCCCAGCATCCTGTCTGATTCGGTAGAGCCTTCAGATCCTCAATCCCAAACTGCAGAATGAGCCAGAAGCATCAACAGTGTGCAACCCATTTACATTGTACAATAACAATAGACTAAAGGCTTAATCCAATCATCAGGTAAGGCCGTCACTACACACTGTACCTTCACATCGATTCCATTCTCAAACCGACTCTCAGGCTCAGACTTCATCAGCCAGTGACAGTACTCCGGGTGGCGAGGTGACGCTTCACCTTTTGTGCTCTCCTGATTTCCAGTTGCATCAGAAGCTGAAGCTTTCCTCTTAGCCAGACGTGTTTGAGCAGGAGCCTCCACAGGAGAGACCGTTTCACTGTCATCCTTTACAGCGTGGCCATCTTTACCTGTGTTGTTGAGTCAAGAATCAATCAATCAATCAATCAGATTTATTTATATAGCACATTTTCACATGACCCAGGTCAAACAAAGTGCTTCACATATGTGGGGAAGGGAGACAGACAACAAGCACATCATCATACAACATGGGACAGACAAGTTGCACAACAGTAGAGTAGCACAGGCAGGTTCAGGTCATGATGGTGTTGGAAACGCTAGAGTACAGTAAATAATAAAGAATAGTCATTCATTGTTATTCTATCACTAATCCACAAAATGATTTATCAGTCAGCCTGTTTTCCTCTGTCAAACTCACCTGACTTTACTGTTTTTGTACTCCCGCGGGCCCTCTTCTTTGGTGCCATCTCTCAGTCTATAAAGATAGATGGTTTGAACATTCAGAAGTTTTTATTTTTTTATTCTGTTCTGTAGTGGTGGAAACCAATACTGTATGACAATAACATTGGTGGAGGTTACCAACACATAGAAAATGAATATACACAATGCATGGTAAGTTGGTACCTGCAGTCCTGATACTAGCAAAAACACTATAGGAGGACATTGAAAGAAGCTCTGATCAAAAAACACAATGAGAATAGACAAAGTAGGCTAGCGAGTATTTAGACAGAAAAAAAGCTTAGATTAGATTTAGCGTTCATATGGATGAAGGTTTTGGACAAGAGATTTACTAAAAACGCCAGATGATGTAACAGTTGAAGTTGTACTGCATGGTTTTGAAGATGAGGTGTTATGATCAGCAGGTTCTGAAAGATTCATTTTAGTCAAACATGATTCATTTTGGTCAAACATGCTACAGGCAAAAAGCTTTTAGTAAAAAATAAACACTGTTTAGGGCACTATGGATTTTCTTATAAACCAATAATGCACTAATCCACTATGGTGGCGCCTGTCAAATTATTATTGAATTTTTACTCTCATATTCATTGACTGAGCTGGAGATGCAGTAATTGAATGACGACTAAACAACAATCAATTATTTTTTAAAGTTAAATGGATAGTTATTATTATTATAGATTTTGAGATGAATGTTTACAAAGTTAAAGTGTTGTGTATTTTCATAGTGAAAGAAACTAGAGGTTGTGCACTTTTGGGTGATACAGAACATATACACATCCAAATTGTTAGAATTATCTAAGCAAATGATTGTTCACTGTTTTAAAGATTTTAAAACAGCACTTATATCAGTATATGTATTCTTCAGAAAGGGTGTCTTTGATATCGGACAATTCATCCTCAAAGCATGGGAGAGAAGAAAAAGTGTGTTGTTTGTGTAGTGGTAATTGATGCATGTAACTGTTAAATATATAGAAAATCTATCTTTATTGGTTAAACCTTGGTTATCTGCTTGTACATATGTGTACAAACCGACATATATAGCAATAATCAAAGACATTTGTTATTTATTTTCTAAACTTTTTCTGTTTGCCGTTTTCTTTTCTTTTTTTGCTGCTTGCTTGTACTGTATATGCGTGTCTCATAAGCCCATATGGGCACCTGATGGTGTGTGACACGAAAATAAACAAATCAATCAATCAATCAATCTATAAAAATGTTACTTTTTTGTGATTATTGATGATTTGTCATATAATCCCAT
>CABFOS010146799.1:13445-35504 GCA_900660315.1 Diretmoides pauciradiatus | reverse complement strand
GTAGAAGCTGTTCTGCAGATTGATTTATTCTTATTGAGGCCTAGTTATAGTAAACACTTTTGGTGCAACTTAGACACATCATCAGTGATGTATCCTGGGGTCACTGGGTGTTTCGGGTCCCGCAACATCATACACCCTCGCCCAGGCGACCCAGCCGGGGTGATCAAGTCCCGGCTTGTGTCTAAGTAGCGCGTGTGGTCCACGGATCCACAGCCATCTTGACGCTTTTTCAGCCGCGTCAGTGATGTTTTTGATGGCTTTTCTGTTGTGCAGTCCCTTCACTCCCAGCATCTTCAGTGCCCTGATGAGTGACTGGCCGACAAAACCAATATAGTGCATATATGTATTTTACTTAACATTAAAGTGTAAAGCTTGTTTACGATAAACTTACTCTGGTCTTGTTGTGCCATGTATCTCAGTTCATAGGATTGTAGAGTGGACTATGAGAGTGATATAATGAAAATATCATAGACATTCAGTTTGAGTCCACTGCAAAATTATTTCCTCTAGTACCGGTATTTGTTTATTTGTTATGGATCCCCATTAGTCTTCACAGCATTCTTCCTGGGGTCCAAACATTCATACATAGTCAAATTATATACATAATGCAATGGAATGTTACAATTAAATAATTGAAATAAAAACAAAACAAAGACCAAACAACAAAAACGATTGAAGATTCCATTCTTCACATAACACCTTTGAGGTTTTTACAAATAATTACAGGTCCAGAAATGTACTATCTAACTAAACTTGACTTCTTTACAAATCACTGCTTCTTTTAATTTCTTTTTGAAGCTTGATTTATTATCTAACCTGACTACAGTTAGTGTGGTGGGAGCCTATTCCAATATGTTACTGCTCTATACATTACAGTTCTCTTAAGTGTGTTAGTATTTGGTAGAGGCAGAGTAAAGTGAACACCCAAGGCATGAGTAGATTGAATCTTGTGGCTAAAATGCTGAGAAATTAATCTTAGATCCCCTTTTGAAATTTGAATCGAAATGCTCACTATTTTGAGACTTACCACACTATTTTTTGAGGACTACTCAAATTTGATATACTTTGCATATGAAACTTAATCTTAGAGTGCTCTGAAAAATGCTTAGTAGTGAAGGCTGAGCAGCAATCAACAAGTGATGGATGTGAATATGATCATGTGAATAACAGGCACTCCCTTCCTCTCAATAAATGCAATTTGTCGCCTATTAATTGGCAGTGAATAAATTGTCAGCCCACCCTTACAACTAAGGGTAACAGACATGGTTGACACACATAAAACAGCAGAATACATATAGCTTGATAGCTACGATCTCTCTTTCATCTCTAGCTTTCATTTCTCCAGACAGGTGCACATTATTATACAATTGGTCTTTAATGAGCATGCCTTGTTTGTGCAGATCCGTCTGAGCTGGAGGCTCATCTTCATTCATTTTAAATGAAGTGCCTGGAGAGATACCCCATCAATATTCATGCACTGATGATTACAGGAAGCAGGCAAAGATATTACTGCATTGTTAAGTGCAAAGAAATGTCAAATGTAAACATGTACAATATGATTTATGGTATTTAAATGGAACACAATTAGATTAATGGCTTAAACCAACCTCACTGACCTCCATTAAAGGCACTTTTAATAATTACCCTCGATGACATTGGGCGACACTTCAGGAAATTCATTTATGATGAGGGACTGGACTGACTTAAATAATTAACATTAGATTGTAGAAAGGGTTGGGTGTGTTTTGATATAGAGACAAACTTTCACACATTAAGAAATTTACAAACAACTCCATTAATTGTAAAACCGTACATTGATGATGATGAATTACCCTGTTACTGTTTCCTCAGTATATTCTAAAAGCTCCAATACCATGGAGATACTGTACACATGGAGATGCTAACACAAGCAAAGATTTCCAGCAAGGGTTTCTGCTTTGTGCTTCTGAAGCATCACTTCTCAGTTGATGTGTGTGGATGGCTGATTTCCGAAGTAGCTGAGGCAGGTATTGATTTGCTGAAGATAAGGATAAGGGTATATCAGAGTGGGACCATGGGAAGGGAATGAATATTCCTCGAGAGGAGAGAGTGCTAACACAACTGAATGAGCAACATTTTTGCCGTGAGAAAAATATGAAGACATTTTACCTAGAAAAATAAAGAGTGAAGCCCCCTCTGTGCTTAAAGTGATATTTACAACAACTCAAGAAGATTCAAGAAAAAGTATATCAAACTACAAGAAGTACTCAGAATTAGAATGAAAAATATTGTTTGTTGATTGTTGCATCTACTGTATAACCTGTGGTGATGGCTATTGAATGGTATGATCTCCTGTGTGTATTATGGCGGTGCAGAATACAGTATGACAGGTCACCAGGTTGATGACAGACCTGTCCAAATATCTTCCTAACTGGTTGAAGCAGATCTCTCATTGTTTCAACCATTTCTAGTTCCCACCTGGATGTTAAGTAGCCTGATAGATACAAAAAAAACATTGATGAATAGCTTTTGTTTGCTAGATTAATAGAACAACACACTCTTGGCAGTGTCATTATGCTAAACCATCTCCTCTGACAAAATAAACTGAGCAAAGATACTTAATATTCATCAGTAGTCTTCAACAGAGCAAATGAAGCGGGAAAAGAACAAAAACTTAAGACTTAGCTTTTATTTATATCCATTCAAATTAATTGGAACATATTTATTTCACCTTCTTTTACACTCTCCAGTGGTTCTCTTAATCATCATTTAGGCGTGGTGTTTGAGGCAGTGCCAACTTAGGACACAGTTAATTGATGGTGACCAAATCGGAACACTGACAATAAATCATGAGGTGTTTTTTTGTCTCCTTTCCACGTACTGTGCCAAAGATGTAGCTTTATTGTGAGAAACAGTTTTTTAATTCCATTTATTTATCATGCTATTTGACACACCCCTTCTCAATAAAAGATGAGGTTCACAAACTCAAGACAAATGTTTTGCAAATTTGCCTCCAACATCTGTTAGTGGATGTATTTCCTTCCAGAGTGTAACTGAAAATATGAGTGTCAAAGCAGCCCAAGTAAAGTAGTGTCAGAGAAGTAAGGAGTGGGTTCTATTTAATATTTATTGTCACTTGCGTAATATTTCTTGTAAATAGCAGTTGTACAAGTAAGGAACTGCCCATTGGGTTTTGAAAATAAGCCGTGTGATGACCAGCAGTGTATAACCGTAGGTGTTTTAATATTCCTGAAATGATTACCAAGACTACTGGAAGCTGTGCCATTTCCCACACTTGCAGGGTTTGACCCTTATTTGCATTAATCCAATAAGGGGAAATGGCAAAGCCGCGGGTCTTTTTGTCAGAACTGATTTTCAATATTATTTAGGAAAGCTTTGGTCATGAGCTTTGGGTAGTGACCGAAAGAACGAGATCGCGAATACAAGCGGCTGAAATGAGTTTCCTTCGCAGGGTGGCCGGGCTCAGCCTTAGAGATAGGGTGAGGAGCTCGGACATCCGGGAGGGACTCAGAGTAGAACCGCTGCTCCTCCACGTCGAGAGGAGCCAGTTGAGGTGGTCCCTGGGGAGGTGTTTCGGGCATGTCCAACCGGGAGGAGACCTCGGGGTCGACCCAGGACACGCTGGAGGGACTTAATCTCTCGGCTGGCCTGGGAACGCCTCGGGATTACCCCAGAAGAGCTGGTGGAAGTGGCGGGGGAGAGGGCTTCCTGGGCTTCCCTGCTGAAGATGCTGCCCCCGCGACCCGGACCCGGATAAGCGGAAGACAACGAGACAAGACGAGACAAACCTGAAGGACCCATAATGAAATGATTTTGAGAAACCTTTCCCAGATACATAACAGACACACATAAGTTGTGCATGTATGTGCATGTGTGTGTGTGTGTGTGTACGTGCGTGTGTGCCTGCTTGTGTGTGTTAAAATCAGGTTAATACCACTAAAAGCCACTAACTCAATCATCTCAATTCCAAGAGAGACCTGGCCAAGACAGCTGCACATTTATTCAAAGACAGAACAACAACAAACAGACACTTTTTGAGTAATAGACCATCTTCAAAAAAATAGAAAAGAAAAGGAGCAGGAGACAGAGAAAGAAATAAAGAGCTGTAGCAAGAGGGCGGTGTGACAGAAGGAGGAGAAATAGTGGCACAGTCGTCTTCATCAAAGCATTGTCAACTTCCAGTAGATTCATCTTTCAGAGTCCCGACTACTACTTTAAACTCACCAACAGTAACCATTTCCTTCGGTTTCCATGCAGAGGGGGTAGAGATCAGGAAGGCGTTTATCCATCCAGGCTTTAGGGACAAGTCAGTGGAAATTACATTTAAACTGCTCACACCCAGACGAACACAGTAGTCAGGGTTGGATAGGTCCTAGTTACCTCAGTAACATCATACAAGGGATTACCCAAACAGTAATGTAGTCTGATAACTTTGAGTAGCTTCCACATTAGAGGTATAAAATCACAAATAACAAAAAGCGGAAAATAAATTCAGGAAACACCTGCCACTATTTAACGGTCCTTCTGAGTTGCTTTCATTCCCAGAAGTAATCTCTAATTATTCACAAGTATCTTTAATCAGAATACATTTTCATTCATTACATATTTCACATTTCTGTTTAGGTAATGTAAGGGAATACAGTTAAATTGTTTTCAGTATTAAGAATACATTACTTTTTAATATAACATTATGTCTGTGTACTGTGGTTAAATGTCCACATGGAAAAAGGTACTTAGACACACACACACACAGACACACACACACACACACACACACACACACACACACCCTAGGGGTCTGTGCTGCGTGGCCCATTGGGAGATGTGCTGTGCCTGGTCTGGCTCCAAGTCATGCCAGTAACATTGTGCCAGTCAGTACCACAGTCCCTGAGAGACGGAGGCTCCAGGGACAAGAGGAACGTCAGGGTGAGACAGCCGAAATGAGGCTCGATAGGAGCTGGAAGTATTGTGGTTGTATTGGTCCTTCCACCCCAGCATCATCATCCCTCAGACCGCTGGGGTCCTGTTGAAGGGGCTGAAGGGACTGTTACCATGGTAACTCAGAGGCGAGAGTATGCATGTTTGTGTGTGCGTATGTGGTTCTCTTCCTCTGTCTACCTTTCATATAGTGTTAATGATAATTTATTATCCTGTGCAATAGGCAGAAGAAACTCTCATATCATATTGATGGGCTCTGCTGCCAAGAGACTGTTGTGGTTGTAGATGTGCTGGTTCTGGTAGAGGTGGTCTACATTTGGATCAGCAGTCTAGAGTTCTACACCCTTGGTCTGGCAAATTAGATTCGGATTTGGTCAAATGAAGTCCATGATTGTGAATGAAGCCTGTTGCTTTTTGTTTTGTTTTTTCACTTCCTTCCGTTGGCTTCCCACATGTCTCCTAATGTGGTGATGTGACATGACAGCCAGTCTGATTAGGGGCACTGTGTGTTTCTAGGGGTGTCAGTGTGCTGCCTGTCATACCTGCTGTTTGAACTGCTACTCGTGGTCTCCCATGCATAAGCCAGGTCAGCAGGCTACTGCCAATTTGACTAGACAGCATGAGTCTGTTGCATCCGTCTGTTGCATGTGTGTGTGTGTGTGTGTGTGTGTGTGTGTATGCGTGTTTTTGGTTTTGCGTGCGTGTGTCTGTGTGTAAAAACAGAATTGCATTGTGTGCAGTGTGTGTGTGTGTGTCTAACCTCTGTGCTATGGTTGGTGATTGCAGGTAATCCTTCCATCAGCCAAAGCAAAAAAACCATAAAGCAGCGTTTCCTCAAGCTGCTGCCGTGCTGCAAGCCCTCGGTTACCCCCTCAATCAGTCAAAGCAAGTGCCTCTCCACTCTCTATATATATCCCCTTCCCCCATGTGTCCAGCCTCTTCAATGCATACAGACACTCAAACACAAGAAACAGATAGAGCACACTCACACCCACAAACACACTGGCACTACTAGTTTACTACTACTTTATTGTGGCTAAAGATCTGTTTGCCTATTTGGTGATTGAAGAGTATATTGTTCCCTTCGACCATGGAAAGTGTGTGTGTGTGTGCGTGTGTGTGCGTGTGTGCGTGCGTGTGTGTGTGTGTGTTGTACTGTAACACTCGGCTTCAGGCTGATAAGGGTGAAAGTGAGGTCAAAAGAAGTAGTCTGCAGGGGCCTGAATACTTACGTGTATGTAGACATGCTACGAGAGAGGATATGATATGATATTTATGGAGAGGACCTGTTTGTCTATTGGTGGCCATGTCGCCACACCGTTGTGGCGAAATGTCTACCTGACCATCTTTTACCAATGCTAACATCATGTCTTCATACTTTCTCAAAGATGTTTGTCCTTCTGTATTGGTTGATGCTGTAACGTTGTGATAACTGCTTCTACTGGTTTCTCTTCTTCTTTTCTCTCTATTTCTTTAGCTTTACCTAAGCTTGAGTTTTCCGATAAAGACATTACGCAGATGTTTCTCAACCCTCTGTTAATGTACAGTATGAAGTAATGTAGCATATGGATATGCCTTTGGACGTTGTTTGAGCTAACAACCTTACAGCCATGCACAGCAGATTTCATTCACTCATCTTTTGACTCAACAAAGCGCTTCAATAATGATTAACGTTATCAATAGAATATCTATCATGAAGTTGCATGTCTACAAGGTACATATCTGATGAACGTGATATCAGTTTGATTAATTCACAAAAATAAATTGAATTGGTGAAATAAATTGGTGACTTACTGATGGGTGTGGGTGTGGTGTTGATAAATGCTAACACCGTCTCTCCCCCACACAGACAGCATAGAAGATGACTTTGAGTTGTCCACTGTGTGTCATCGCCCCGAAAGCATGGACAAGCTGCAGGAGCAGACTAAGTTCACCAAGAAGGAGCTGCAGGTCCTCTACAGGGGCTTCAAAAATGTAGGTCTGGCTGTGGAGCAGAGGGATAAGAGTGGAGGGGGGAGCTTGCAAAAAAATATCCACCATAATGCCTCTATTAGTAGGAGCATCCTAAGGGCAGTATTAGCCTGGCTGGGGCTGAAGTTACTGGTCCATATAGTCTATTATGGTCTGTATTTGATGGTAGGAAACTGATTCTTGGGTTGTATTTGTATTCCAGGAGTGTCCGAGTGGTGTGGTGAATGAGGAGACATTTAAGACCATTTACTCCCAGTTCTTCCCTCAGGGAGGTGAGTCGTCGCCCCTACTGATGAACCTGAAGGACCATACTGTCCGTAATACTCTCACTTCAGTCAACCTTCCTGTCTTATCATCAACACAGATTCTGTAAAGATATACAGCACTGTGCAAAAGGCTTAGGCACCCTAGATTTCTTTTCTCTTATTTTTCTTCTGTTAATTTAGTTGTTTTCTGCAAAAAGACTGCCTCAGACTTTTGCACAGTAGTACATACATGTAGATCTCTGCTCTACTGCACTACAGTACAGTATGTTCAGCAGAACCGCAAGGAAGCGTTTTATTTCATGATATTTAGGTTGACGAAATGTTAACCCCTTGCTACTGTGTGTTTGAAATTATTTTTAGATTGAGGCTATATTTAACTAGCTGCTAATCTTAGCTGCTTAAAAATGTTCAAAGATGTTGCTTCATGTTTCAAGGGCATGCAGGCTACTGTTCATCTCTACCTTTGCAGATTCAAGTATGTATGCACATTTCCTGTTTGAAGCCTTTGACACTAACAAGAATGGCTCAGTTAGTTTCGAGGTGAGCTCTATTTTTGTACTGGCTTCCTTTGAGAGACGTGAGTAAATCTGTGTTCCAATGAAATTTGCAACCACAGCTGAACCCACGTAAATAGAATATGTATTCCCTCTGTCTCAACACTTGCTCACAAAGCATAGAAATATGTGCTGTGATGAATACTTCATTTACTGTATCAAGATTTAGGTCATTTCAAAATGAGTTACATTTCTTCCCGTTCTCTCTCAGGACTTTGTGTTTGGCCTGTCCATCATCCTGAGAGGGACCATTAATGACCGGCTAAACTGGGCCTTCAATCTCTACGACCTGAACAAGGACGGCTGCATCACCAAAGAGGTAGCACGCACGCACGCACGCACACATCACTGTGCTCTGCATGCTTTGGATTGTACTGTGGCTGGAAGATGCTTAACGCTGAGAGCTCAATATTTCTCCCATTGTAGGAGATGTTGGACATCATGAGGTCCATCTATGACATGATGGGGAAGTACACATACCCCACTATGCAGGACGATGCCCCAAGGGATCATGTGGAGAGCTTCTTCCAGGTCAAACTTGAGACACTTCCCTTTTTGTTAACCTGACTCCTCATTGTATGGTTGTATAAAGGAATGGAGGAGGAGAATAACCTCCTAGAGCAGAAAGAAGAGGTTGTACAAATTCTTGGACATAGTTTTTCAGTGAGTAAATCACCGGTTATTCTTTTGCCCTTTCAGAAAATGGACCGGAATAAAGACGGGGTGGTCACCATAGAAGAGTTCATTGAGTCATGCCAAAAGGTAGGACAAAAATAGTGGATGTCAGAGTATTTCAAGATGGCTATGCACTATCTGTGACTCCCCAGAGTGCACCTGAGAGACTCTACAGGGGATGGTAACTAAAAAAAGCACCTGTCCTTATCCATATCTCTCGTCTCCATCTAGGATGAGAACATCATGCAGTCCATGCAGCTGTTTGACAATGTCATCTAAGAACGTGGAGCAGAGAGTACACTGGCACCAGGGAGAGGTGTGTGTGTGTGTGTGTGTGTGTGTGTGTGTGTGTGTGTGTGTGTGTGTGTGTGTGTGTGTGTGTGTGTTTAAATGAGAGAGAGAGAATATGTGTGTGTATACATGCTTGGGCATGCAAGTTTGAGATCTGTGCGCTGCTGAGTCCAGAGGGCAGTGAGAAGCCCTCTCCCTCTTCCTGGACACCCAGTGGCCATTCTCCGAGCAACAATGGAGCTTCCCTAACTCCCCTTCCCCTCATCCAGTACCTTAGCTTCCCCACAGAGACACTGATAGAAGACAAGAGGCTGGCTCATAGACACTGACACACCCAAGACCCCTATCTGTTTTATTTAAACCTTTATTTAACATCACTATTGCTGATGGCCATTACATGGCCTGTAATGACTCAACTCGAGGAGGTATGAAGTTGCCCCTAAACCCCGATCTAAGATCACTTTTACTCTTTTTTCCATGATGGTCGAGAATTGAAATAGTTAAGGATAAGGTGATCCCAGCTCTGTGCATGTGGGCAACACCTACCTGGTGCTGCCAGACTCTTCATGCCACGGCCATAAAATAGAAGTGAATCTAGGACCATCTAGTGGACAAGAGAAAGAAAGACACTTGCTACAGGAACAAGGGACCATAGAAAGAAGTGGAGAACCGAGTGATTCCAGTTACAGATGGAGGTGGAACAGTGTTGTTTTCAATAAGGAACTGATTTTAATATCGCATGATGATGTCACTAATATCAAATTATGTATTTACAAAGATACTCCAAAGTCTGCCTGTCTGTCTGCTGTTCCTAGTCATTCACAGGTGCCTCATCCCTTATGTATGTGTGTGCATGTATAACAGAAGGAAAGAGAGGTCATCCATCTTCCCCATGCGAGAGTGGGAATACACCCACCTCCATTCATGGAATAACTTCCATTAGAATACTTCCTGGCCTTCCAAACCTATTACAGTCCTAGTTGTAGGTGTATGTTGACTGTTGTACCTCTACTACTATTCCCATTGGTGTAATATTAGGCAGTACTAAGTGGGATTGCACTATAGTTGACAAGCTGTTTTGACCATCCTGGCTACTCTCAACATGGGATTGGCATGCCACAGTTGTACTAATCTATAAATATACATTCAAGGGGAACATTTTAGATTACAGATTGTATCCGTGAAAAAGTTATGTAATCAGAAACATGTCATGCGGTTGCAGCAGGTTCTATCACTTGAAAAGAATCTCCGGTACCCCGGTTACTGTACATTTAAGTTATTTAAGTCATTCAAAGAGGCATCGTATGCGTGTGTACATTGTTAGTGACTGAGACGTGGTTTGATAACATACCGTTTCTTCCCATGCCCCCCTCTTCCCACATTCTCCCTCTCTCTCTAGGACACCAAAGAGACAGACACATAAATTAAAGAGGCATATTAATCCACTCTGAGTTATATCATGGTATACAGCCCCTCACATGTGGGTGAAGAGAGAGAGGGGGAAAGGGAAGTTTGGTAAGGGGCAATCAGAGATGAAACAGGAAGTAATCTGATCAAATGGCCGATTGTGTTTTATCTGTCCGATTCATTGTAGTTTTAGATTGTAAACCCCAACATTAGGCTCTGATGAAAAATAACTGCCATTTTGAGAACTTCCAACCACTTCTCCATCTTTTCATATAAGAACTATACCTAAATCTGAGACTGAATACAGGATGGGTACTCAAGTCAGTGTTAGATATGCCATCTTTTAAATGCAGAGACTAACCTGGACAAGCAATAACATTCTCTACAATGCATTTTTCCATTCATCCCACATCTCATTTCTCTGACATGACAGAATACTAGTACATAATCATAAAAAGCACTTCACTTTGTACTTCATTATTTCTCTGTTTTGCATTCTCACTTACCTGCATATTTTCACTTTGATCTTATTTTTTGGGGGGAAAAAGTGGTCTGGCTCTGATTGTTCCTTGCCAGTGCAGTTTATAACTTCCATTATTGACCACGAGTAAAACCTGTCTATACCCGCATGTACTGTGTCTAGAGCAATGAAAACCTACTAACCTGTTGTACTGACTGTGTCTAGTTAGCTAGCCTCAACTGGTTGCATTGCGTATTCAAGATGTGTATATTTTGTACAGAGACAATAAAATCACAGTTGCTATGCAAAATGGACTGGAGTGTGAATTTCGAAGACTGTACAGAATTGCTTTTATTGAAATAAGAAAGTTGTCGTGTTTATATTTATGACTATACAGTAACATTCAAAGGCAATATTCCACATATTTTTCCATAATACCATGTAATTTATCAGCACAATGTCAAAAAGAAATAATTTAACTATACACATAATTATACAAATAGTTCCCTCTAGCCACATCCTACACAGGCAGTGTGTGATTAAACACAAGGCAACGGGTGAAGAACCAGTTTCTCTAATTCAAAACCTTTTAAAAGAAAACAAAAAAGGTACAAAGTTCCTACTGTATTTTTACCGTGGTTTACCTGAACAGAAAGGGTAACTCAACACGTCCAAATACCTCTCACATAGTCTCGCAATACCACACGATTAGAGATCTCGCCGCCTAGTGGAGCGAAGTGTTTAGTGACTGACTTGTGAGTCTAATTCTCACATGGTTCTGGCTCCAACCCAGAGTATCCTTCACTGCAGAGCCTGATGGATACAATTTGAAATTGCTTGTTTTTGCATATCTTATTAGTGTAATGACTTGCAAATCGGTTTACATAAAGCTGTCTTTTGCTAGCAGCTAGATCACAACAGGTGATGCTAAAAACATGCAACCACATACAGGCTAGTCACTCCCTCATGGAGACAATCTCAGTATATTTGAGTAATTTTATCTCCAACACTCAAATAGCATCTCTCTCCGATTAAAGACATGGTCAACTAATCCATTTACACAACATGTAAATTGGCCTGCAGCAATAGCAATCATGACAGTTTGCTATGCTACGGTGAATGCATCAAAAGTCCAGTCTTGGTCCCTTTTTTCTCAGAATGACAAATCATAGTGGACACTGTAGACTCTCGGGGGCTTGGAGTGTGGCTAGGGGGATGGATTTGTCAAATTCTCAACAAAGTCGGCATTTACTTGGGAACCTTGCGGAGCTCGGCCAGGACCCAGATGGCCAGCGAGAGGAGGGCCACAGAGCCAGACTGATGGGTTGCTGCCAGGGGAGTGGGCACGTACAGTAACAGGGTGCTGATACCCAGGGCAACCTGAAATACCAAAACATAGAAAATGTTAGTTACAGAATACTAAAGTATAAAAATGGACTTGTCCAAGTTCCCAGGGCTCTGACTGAAAGCCTACCTGTCCATAAGCCATTGCTGTGAGGAGGCTGATGGCAATCTTAGCCCTCCTGGGCAGCACCATCCTCCTTGAGAACAGATACAGGCTCGTAATGGCTGCCAAAGAGGAGATCGCCTGAAACAGACAGAAAACATTAAGATATCAGCAAGCAGTCTCTGGAATCACTCGGTGGGAATGGATGGCAAGCAAGGTTTCCTCTAGATTCAAATGTTGAAACGTTGCCTAGAAACTGTGATGTTTATTTGATTGATGTTAAAAGAAATGATGACATACAAAAATTCTGTGGTCGAACTGCACAGTCGTGGGGTTTTCAAAGAAGTTCTTGAGGGTAGGAGAGAAAGCCAGCAGATCATCAGGAATCCACCGATCTCCCATCTTAGGAAAGGAGTTATACACCAGCCCGGCATCCAACCCAGCAACAAATGCACCTGCAGCAAAGCATTTGCAAGATGGGTTACATGCCAGCGTGGATATTCATCATTTACTTACCTATACTGTCTTGACCATCTGCATGAGTGCCTTAAGACATTAAGAGTCAGATGGCCAAGTATTTCTTTCAACTCAATAATATAAGACACTGAACTGATTCAGTTAACTGGGGAAATTAGCTTCAAAAGTGAAACCTGTAGCTGAGAACCTAGGGGTGTTTTTTTTATTTCTATTTAACTTTTGAACAATGTGTTAAAATGGTTGTGCAGTCAATAACTCTGCAGCTAAGAATTATTTTGAAATTATTTATAAACTTGATTTCTGTAACAATTCTGTCCTGTAATTCTGTGATTTAATTTACTGCTGACTGAATTTTATGTAATCTCTTGTTTATATGTAACGTCTTTTATGCTGTTTTGATTTGTATTATTATCATCTCCAGAAATCTAATTACTTGATTATGTAATATTTTTCCTTCATCTGTCAATTAAGACATATAAACACATACATATTCATTACATATTGGAAAGTTATCATACAATAGCAAGTGGATGTCATAATACACGTGATAACGCATACACCTACATACAGTACCCTTAATTATAGGTTAGTGTACAGTACCTGAAAGAGCAGTGAGGAAGACCAGTCCTCCAGTGCCCTTGGCAAACCTCCTGAGCTGCATGAGACGCTTGGTCTCTGCCAGCTGAGAAACAGATGGTGGGAACAGAATGAATAAAGAAATCAAAAAACGTACAACAAAATGTGTGATGTTATTAAGTTACCAGACTTGGACCAAGGTTAAAACTTTAAAACTGTATTTCATTGGTGTGTATGACAGAAACCTTGTGGGCAGGCAGCAGCAGAGTGAGTCCAGTCCAGAGACTGGCGCAGTAGAGCAGCAAGGCAGAACCCAAGTGGGCAGACAGACGATACTGACTGACCCGCGGGACGTCATAGGACTCGGGCTTCTCCTCCAGACCACTCTTTACCATGTACCAACCTAGGAGGCCCTGAAAAGACACGCAGACGACAGATAAAGTTTTAGTCACTCATGTATGACTTGACTGAGGACTGGGGAGACAAACACTGCACAGTATGTTCTTGCTTCCTCCATCTCTCCATCTACAACCTCTTCCAGCAAGAAATAACACTGAGTTAGGTAAGCATTCACTTCTCCTCCTTCCATGATCTTCTCCCATCATAGTCCCACCTGGAAGAAGACGAATCCACACAGCCCCAGCACTCGTCCCTTCATGGAGCGGGTGAAGTATCCTTTCCTCCAGAAGTAGATAGTGGGCAGGATGTACGCCAGTCCCACCAGCCTGCCCCACATACGATGACCCCACTCCATGTAGAAGATGAACTTAAACTCTGGTAGAGTCATGTCATGATTCATTCTGTGAATACACACAATGACGTCACTATATATCATGATCCAAGACATTGCCAATGTGAGCTGCAGAAGCATGTGTCATTTTGTGCCTCAGTTGGATATAAGACCTGGAGGGGGTTCTTACATTTTAAATTCAGGAAACTGCTGGTACTTGGCAAACTCAGCCTCCCATTCTGCTCGCGTCTGAGGAGGCTTCATCTCTCGCACCAGATGCCAGTCAACCATGGAAAGCCCCGATTCTGTTAACCTGCTCAAGAAATCGCATGTATGAGAACACATCAACCCGCATTTTCACACCAGACACAACCACGTCACCCTTTAAGTTAAGTTACCTTGTGACGCCCCCCAAGACGATAGCCCCGACCACCAGTCCGCTGCAGCCGAGTAACCAGCGACCAACTATGCGGTTTGTGGCTGCGTTGGGGACAGTAACTGCTGCTGCTGGGGTAGACAAGCTCCCCACCTCCGATGTGATGATGGTGCTCTGGGGTCTCTTCGCCAGCCATTGCAGCGATTGTGGACTGCGCTACATGTTACAGCAAATAGAGGTGATTTGGAAGTTACATCGAGAAGATGATGGAGATGCTGAGGTAACTTGAAAGGCTTACATTGCATCTTGCACGTCAACTAGCTGATCTAGTCATTTGAAAAGTAAAAACAGAAACGAGCTCTAAGAATAATAAGCTGTGTACGTCAAAGACATTCCTCTCAGCCTCTATTTCATCATTTAGGTATCCTCAGTGTTTATCAAGTGAACCATCTCCAGATTGGTTTATTTGTCTATAGTTCCTTCCCTTTTTTTCATGACATGTTTGCATACAATTACCAATTTCATAATTAATCCACACGTAGCTCCAGCCTCCTCAGAGCACCCCATTCCCGTACTTCCCAATCTCAGTTTAGTATACTCTACAGAGGGTCCAAGGTATGGAATTCTTTGCCTTCACATCTTTTGGATTTCTCTTCACAGAGATTCAAAAGAGCGCTGAAATCACTTCTACAAGCTAACCAATATTAACCATATGGGCTGCCTGTACAAACTGTGGTCTAAACTGTGTTCCTTGTGTGTGTGAGGGGTGGGGGGTATTTTTTTTTTATACTGATGCAATTATTTACTAATATGCTACCTGGAAAATGCCACACTTAAGCCCCTGGAGGGTTTTAGGCAATTCTCCTTCACATTTACTTGCAAAGTATATTGTATTTTGTAATTGGTTTTATATGTGTTAATAAAGAAACAAACAAGAACAGTATCAAACGTCGAAGAGCTGACTATTTGCCGTAGTTGAACTTAGCTGCTTGTTACAGTTTAAACTCCCTGACACACGTTGGCTGCCTCTACTCTGACCTTTTCTCATGCTAGCCTAGCTGACGTTAGCCTAGCCTAGAATACTTACATTACTGTGTTGAAATCTCTTTCCAGCACATCTACAACCGCAGAAAATGGTTGTCCGTAATGAAGTAAGTAACATCCCGTTGTCTGTGCAGATATGGTCAATGCAATATTGATTATAGAAAGGTAAAGGTAGGTAAAACCTATTACGAAATCATGTTTCCCAGCGCAGCATCGCACAATTCAACTTCGACCTCCTGACGTCACATCAGTCTTGCCCAATCAAATAAGGCAAAAATATTCCGTCCTAGCGTCTGACGGATATGATTGGTGGTTCTTTACTACATGACACACCCCCTTCACTTAGACTCCAAACCAGTAGGTAGCGGTAATGAGTTTAACGCTGGTTGAACACAGGAAATATAAGACGAAGAAGAATGGTGCGTGAAGCGTTAACAGCCGGAAGTACTGCAAGAAAAGCCCAAACAACGAGAAAGCCGGTAAACAATAAACCTTCGAGAAGGGTCGGCTGCACCACCTGAACCGTATGGTAAGATGTAATAAAAAAACATCCTTGTTCAATGCATTAAGTATATGAATTTGACCGAATTGTTAACTTCCATATATTGTTCAGTAGTAATAAACGGATTAGAAATGCTTAACTTTACATGAGTTTATTCTGTCAGTATTGAAACGTGCTAGCATTATGCTATGTAGTGATGCCTTCCCTTGTGTATTCGTGATTTCAAACGGGATGATAGTGACACGTTTCAGCGTGCATGTGTATGTACACCCCCCTTGGTTAATGTCATGCTGTAACTTCCAGCAACTCAATTCAGTCGTAATTTTAACTTGAGATATCATTGGTGGCCGTAGCATGTTAGAACAAGTGGTACTAGTCACTGGTATTGTTGTGTGTATTCAGAAAGTCAGTGAGCTACATAAAGCTTTTACCTGAGTTTGGATGTTGAAAAAGAGGTACATTTTACGACATCTTGCTATTACAAAAGTGGACATATATTGACCCAGTTAAGTGGCAGTCAATGTATTTTATAATGTTTATAGGTAGATGCTGTTCTAAAAATGTACATTAATGACAGTGCAATGATTGTTCTAAATGATATATCAAATGCAAACATGTGCATTCTTGCTTTGTAGCCTCATGATACTTGGTCCCTGCGAGGGGTTCGCCCTCAGGTCAAACCAGCAACTGGCGAACTTGTCAGTTGTCCTTTCTGCCCTAAGACAGCACAGTATCTTGCTGTGGCTTCACACCTGCAAATTCACCAGAGGTCAATGGTACAACATGAAGGTAATGTGGGGCGAAAGTGTGCAGACTGCCAACCTCTACAGCAAAGACTGATGCCTGTACAACAGTGAATGTACAGTGGTGCCTTAAAAATTATTCAACCCCCCTTGAAAGTCATCACCATTTTCTAGATTACAAATGGATCACATATGCTTCCCCCATCAGTATTTTAGATTTTAACTGTTGTACACTAATACAGGAGTGGAATTTCCCAGGTTAAAATAAATAATTCATGATAAATAATTCATGTATTTGTAATAAGTCATTTGTTGTAGTAACACAACAAGTTATGATGACTCTTGAGGGGATTGAATGCTTTTGCAAATTACTGTACATTAATGTGACCATTACTGAGAGAGAGAGAGAGAGAGAGAGAGAGAGAGAGAGAGAGAACAGACTATTGTGTTCTTACATAGCCTGTATTTTTTGCCCATTTAATGTGGATGTTTCATTCTTGTGTTTGCAGGATATGACATTTACAAGTGCCATCTGACATGTTTAAAAGAGAGTCACTACCATTGTGACATGTGTCAGAGAGCAATTGTGAGGAAGGAGTTTTTTGAGAAACACCTCAGAAAGTGTTCTTCATCATCAAGGCAACATCAGGCTGTAACACCTGATGTAACTGTAGTCAGTGACCCTCCCTCATCAGAAACCGAGATACACACAGAGTGCACGATACCTGAATGCCCTCCCCATGTTCAACACAAAAGACCCGAGAGAGTGACTTGTGTGCACTGTCACATTGCTATAAATAAAAAGAATTTGAATACACACATGCGGAGAAAGCACTCTGAATCCACCCCTGATATACATGCAGGCCATCACCTACCATCTACATGTATTGACGCCAAAAGAGGACTCTTTGTTGTTTCCCAGTCATTTAAAGGAGATGCTCGTCCCATACATGTGCAAAAGTGCACATCGGGCAATGAAAGAATGACAACATGTGAGCTGGACAGATGCCATCAGGTTCAAGAGGTCACCAGGAAGAGTGGGTTGGTTGGGCATGAGTGTCAGCATTTAAGGTCAATCATTTATGCACCTGTTCCCACTGCGCCTGATGACCTTTGTAAAGAGGCCCTACTGAAAATGGCAGGAGAAAGATTGGTGACCAACAGTATGGTAGAGGCCTGCCTAAAACGACAACAGGAGGCAGAGGCAGAGGGGACACCAATGACGGTGATTGTGACTCTGGGGAAAGACCAGCATCAAACTTACATCTCGGTCTTTGAACCTCGAGTCACAACTTACTCAAAGCTTGGTCGTGTGCTGGTCCGCTACAACCAGAACACCAACACTTGGCAATGCCCTTGTGTAACACGCAAGTCGTGCCTTCACAAGAGCCTGGCAAAATGGCAGCTCTGTCATGTTACGCCAGAGCATTTTAAAACGGACAGTGCAGATGACACCCTCGCCATGGAGTCTGTGGCAGGGGAGGAAGTGGTGGAAACAGAGCCGGCAAGTGCCATTCCCCTATATCCACCCGAGGGAGAGGAACTGCATGGCATGTATACTGAACCTCTTGTGGATATCCCCAAACACCTCTTTCCACCCGAGACGCACTGCGTCAAGTGTGAGGGACGGCCTGCTCTTTCGGAACCCATGGTGATAACCACAAAGGCGAGGGTTTCCTTCCTTGGAGTTGTGGAGGGTGAGTTTTAAATCGGGTCAAACTATGCATTTGTTACCCATTAATGTGCTATGTCAGTCAGTGAACATCGCATTGTTAAATAATTATTTTTGTATCTCCCTATGCAGATGTGACGACATACTGTAAGAGGTGTGCTGGCTGTGGGAGCTTCTACAGGTACCAGGAGTGGACTGAAGGTCTCCATAATTTTAACGACCACCTAGTGATGACCCTCCGTCTTTGCGTTTACTTGCACAACTCAGTAATGGATGGATTGTTTTATTTTTTATTTAGTAGGGGTTTTGCAGACTTGGAATTACGATCGACTGATTATTTTGTAAGACTCCCCAATTAGTTTAGGGTCAAATTATGTCAAGCATGCCAAGCCAAGGGCCAAAACATCCAGGGGTAAAGAGAGCGACTAGAGTAGACACTCTCTTTCTGTCACACTATTCCTCTGGTCTTAATCTGTTCAGCTCTCTCCCTCTGCCCTGTTTTAATTGACCATCTTTTTTTCTGAGGTATTTCCCCAATGTGTCATGTCAGTCCTCATTCAGGATTTTCTCCACAACTGAAAGCAAGGTTTGATGGTCCAACTCCTTTATTAAGGTCAACTAATCTAAATCCAGTGGTAGACAACCTATCACATATTGCAGTTTTGAAAGCAGCCTCCATCATCATTGTCAGGAGTTCTGCCGAGTTCTGCCTGCCCACCCGCCGAGAATTGCACGCACCTGCACATCTTGCATACATGCAACACTGTTACCAGCTCATATTTTGGGCTGTTTTGACTTCATATTGAGAATTTCATACATCTAACGCTCACCTGGTCTGAGAAAGGAGGAGGATGCAAGTTTTGGCAGGTAATAAAATACACATTTGCCGAATAATGCAGCCACACTGCAACTTTATTTCTCTATGAACCAAATGTTTGTATCAGGATATATATTTTTTGCGCCACTTTGGCTCGACAGTGTGAATATCATAATGACCCAAGCTGAAATAACAGGGGTTGCATTACTTGGCAGCCACAATCAGTTCTGCCATTCTGCATTCAGCCCTTAACTGCGAGGTGTATGCAATTCTCGGCGGGCAGGCAGAACTCGGCATTAAAAAGCCCTCTGCGATAAAAGGGTCATTCCGTGGAATCGGTGCCTTTTGCGTCCCCAAGAAATAAAATTACTATAACAAATATATATATAATTTAAATATATAACTTTACTATGTCTTCTCACCTCAATATAACATCAAATTAAAGTCAATCAAATATTTTAAATAATTTAAATTACTTTTAGGCAGATGAGGGTGAGGTTTTTGGCCTGTCCCTCACTATGATTATTCTACTTAAGCAGGACTTTTAATTTGTAAAATGTAGGCAAAATGTTCACATGTACATATTGTTTTAAGTATGCTCTTGTATTTTTGGTATATAGGATTTTTTTATAGGATTTAAAAAAAATGTAGCTTTTTATTGGTGTCCCCCAATTTCATGTCAACACTGTTACCCTCACACACACACAAAAACTTGGTACACTTGGTAAAAATAATGGTACATTCCAGAAGTGACATCATTTACAGGAAGTTGCATCATCTCTGAACCAGGATGCCAACAGTTCAAAGACAAGTAAGTTTCTCACATCTGATGTACTATTTTTGATGTTTTATAAGGTTTGACCATGGAGGACAAGCATACAACATCAATACTGTTACCTTATTTAGCAGAAAAAGTCATAAAATATGAAATTACACAGCCTGAGATGGCACAATACAATTTCTTGTCATTTTAAGCTGTCTACTCCCTGGTAGTGATTAAAATTATTTAAAAATTTAACATTTTAAAGTTGAAGTCACCGATTTCGTGGAATGGCCCAAAAAATATTTTTTAGCGGACACAAATCGGTTATCTGCTCTTTCGGCTTTTCCACTAAACTCCGTGCCATGTCATGTATTGAATTTGGTTTTTGGTGAGGAGAAAACAAGCGGCAGCTCAGAGTAGTGCTGTAGGGCGGGTTGAGTCTACACGGTTCTCATGCGGTGTACGTGCCGCCCTGCTCTTCCTACACAAACCACGTGCCACCAACATTCTCCTCGACTTGTGATTGGTTCGCTCGCACCACGTGGACCCGGTGAGTGGGGCTGTCTAGTCGAGGACTGCTACGGAGGCGCCGCGTAGGTCAAGATGAGGTCTTTAATTATTTTACATGTTTTACATGTTATGACAGGTGCGTTCATAGACTATATAAAGGTGGACGTAGCCACAGTGACGTCAGCCATTGGTTTGTGGACTGCCGTTTTGAAATCACAGTGGCCGTCGCCATTTTGTTTTGTTTATTTTTGGAGCCGGACATGACCATATTTGGAGGAGAGGCGGCCGAATGAATCCTGGCTCCCCACATAGCGCGAACTCTCAATACATCCACGAGCGGTCACGCCCTTTATATGCATAACTTTAAGCCTTAATCTAATTTAAATGGGTGAGTTATATGCAAAATTAAAAATTCACCGCCCCATACAGTTGTCATGAACGGGGGAATTGGCTATAAAGACCAAAACAGTTTGTTTTGTACCAGGCTGTAAACATGTTTGCTGTAAAGTTGTGCATATTAACATGGGGTTCTATGGGGACTGACTCGCTTTTGGAGCCAGACTCCAGTGTCTCGCATAGTGCGGCTCTGCTTAGTGGGTGTATCATGTAGTAGCCGTGTCCTGTAGTACTGTGGACCCGCAGATATACTTGGAGAGTTTAGCTCCGCCCTCCCGCCAAATCCAGTGATTAAAATTCAACGCTCCGGAAAACCCAAGTTCACAGTAGTAGCAGTCATCAAAACAGCGTTGTATTCCCCTCTGCTTCCAATGAATAACATAAATAAGTTAGTTGGGTAGTTATGACTTGGCTAACAGATTATGGACAGTGTTAGTTATCTATTTCAATCAATCTCTCTTTCTCTCTCAGGATGGCAGAGGGCTTCTTGTTGGAGGTGTGTGTGGACTCGGTGGAGTCTGCTGTCAATGCTGAGCGAGGAGGTTGGTAGAATGTAGAGTACACTTTTATTGCATTTGCATTTATTTCTGCCCATACATGTGTACTATTGACATGGCTGCAGTCTGAAGGCTGGTCTCTCCTCTCAGGTGCAGGTCGGCTTGAGCTGTGTTCTAGTCTTCTGGAGGGAGGACTCACTCCCAGTGTGGGTGAGCATTGTTTTCATACTGCTCTGTGTGAAGTTCTGCCCAGCCGTGTGTGTGTGTGTGTGTGTGTGTGTGTGTGTGTGTGCGTGCGTGCGTGCGTGCGCGAGACAGTCAGACATTATTAAAACTAATGATCCCCCAGGTGAAATTGATCCATTTCATCATGGCAATAAGTTACTTTTTAACAGTGGTGGGAGTTAACTAAGTACATTTACTCAAGTACTGTACTTAAGTACAATTTGGAGGTACTTGTACTTTACTTGAGTATTTCCATTTCATGCTACTTTCTACTTATACTCCACTACATGTCAGAGGGAAATATTGTACTTTTTACTCCACTACATTTATTTGACAGCTTTAGTTACTAGTTACTTCATAAAGCAACTAATAAATGATGATATATTTTATAGGTTAAGCAGCAGCAGTGTATAAAGTAATTAAAATTAGCTCCATCTTTACCAGCTGCAACATTAAAGTGATGAACACATTAATGCATCAATAATTATAGTCCAATAACATGATATATATGATTCTGAAATGGGCCATTCTACATTATGACTTTTACTTTTGCATTCTGATGCTAATACTTTTGTATTTTGACTTGGTAAATGGTAAATGGACTGTATTTGTATAGCGCTTTTATCCAAAGCGCTTTACAATTTATACACTTCACATTCACCCATTCACTCTCACATTCATACACCGACGTCGGCAGCAACCATGCAAGGCACCAACCTGCT
>CABFOS010146725.1:0-11737 GCA_900660315.1 Diretmoides pauciradiatus | reverse complement strand
ACACACACAGTCTCCGTCTGAAACCACCAAAAAACACACTTTTCAAAAACCAAACAGCTGTTCTGATTTCTCTTTCCTTCCTTCCAGTCAATTTAACCCTGAAAACTGTTGAAGTGCTGCATACGTTACATCTATCATTATCCCTGTTGGCTCCTTCATGTGGCCCAGGCTGGAGTATACGGCGGTTTATGGCTGTGTGTGTTTCCTAGTCCCTGCGACATTGCAGAGCACACAGCGGAGATAAGAATCGGCAGTGATCAAATAAGCGTTTTTCGGGGCGGCTGGCGTTAGATCAACACTGAAACTAAAGTCGACAGCAGTAAAATAAACAGTGGAAGACGGCTGACTGTCTTGATGACAAGCTTGGAAAGAGACTAAAGGCATGCACATGAACACACACGGACAAGCAAATACACACAGCTTGTCCACAGCACTAATGGTTTTTAATAGAGCAGATATGTTAGGGCCGTCTTCCTGCAGGATAGTGACATTAAATGACTCACTCTGCTGCGTGCTAAAACTGCCCATCCTCTGTTTCTAGTATGATTCATCCCTCTGTGCATCCATTTATGATTTAGAAGATCTACTCATCAATAATGAATCAATGCTGCGTTCCAGAGATGTCAAAAAGTCGGGAAATTTCAACCTCCTACTTGGAAAATGTAATGGAATGGTCCTTCAAGGGGAATTCCAAGCAAGAAACTCAGACAAGATCTTTCAGCCCTGAGGTTTCCAGGATGCAGTTATCTGACGTCACGTCAACATGCACAATAAATGCTAAGAAGCATTACTCTTAATGTGTTTAAAATCTTCACAATATACTTATGTTTGATTTTTAGCATTGCATGACCATAAATATATTGAACCACCACTTGCCTTCACACTGACACACTAAGACATTGTTTAGTTTGACCTCACAAAGAGTCCGAGGATGATTTCAGTGTGGAGGCTATTTCATTTTTAAAACATACAAATTTTAAATGTAAAGTTGCACTTACAGTTGCTAACTAGCTAGCTAATGCTGCCAAAATATCACTGAGATAACATTAGCTGCTCCACAGGGACTAGGATTTTACGTTGGGCAAAGAAAGTTTCCCGGGTGTCCAGGTTTCATGTTTTCCCCTGGCTTTTCTGAGCTGGACCAGCGGAAGGTTGGAATTGCGACCCACCAGCTGGGAATTTCATGCATCCACATATATACCCACATACATATCCAACTTCCTTTGCTTTCATCCACCCACTGACCCAACCATTCATCCACCCACCCAGTCCTGCCCACCTGAGACTGCTGGAAGAGGATAGACCTCTCTGGGTCGATGCCGCAGGCTAGCAGGCTGGCTGCCATGTCTAGTATGCTGGTCCTGAGCTGGGCTGGGTCCTGGGGCTGGGTGATAGAGTGCAGGTCCACGATGCTGTAGAGCACCGAAGGGTACTGGCTCTGCAGGGCCACCCAGTTCTCCAGAGCCCCTAGGTAGTTCCCCAAGTGGGGCACCCCGGTCGGCTGGATCCCTGAGAATATGCGACCGACTCCAGGAGGCTCCTGGAGAAGGAGGGGAGGAGGTTAGGTCTGAGCTTAGTTCATTTGCACATCCATACAAAAGACGAAAACGCTTGAAAAGAGACAACAGAAAAACAAAATACAAACTGTGTGGATGAGATGAAGAAACTCCAAGAGACTCATAAAAATGTGTCATGCCGAGAGGAAAAAAACATTGAAATGACAAACACAGAACTGGATAAAAGGAACCAACAAAGTCCACAAGGGGTAAAATAGATGAGAGATTAGATTTGAGATGAAGAGGAACAAATAGACCAATTAGAAATAGAACTAAGGTGATTCAGCAAAAGAGTTTAGGATCCCAGACAACACAGAAGAGATCATTAAAGATGCTGTGAAAAACATTTATATACATTAATTGTAGCATCTTAGAGTAATAGATACAGTAAACAAATGAGACCAGTACGGTGGCTCGACCATAACCCAGTGGTGTTGTCAGTGATGTTTCTCAAAACCATGACCATATTTCACATCAACCCTGTTGCTTCCTGTCAGAAAGAGGATGTTTGCTTCTTTTGTCAAAGTTAGCGACGTATTCCTGTTTCGTGCCACAAAGCAATATCACTTTGTGCCGTAAAGCAATCCAGCAAATTTCCCTCCAAATCGACCACAATGTGAAATGCAGAGTAGAGGCTGGTAGAGGCTGACGGGCTGCTAGTGGTGGTCTCATTAGTTTGTGGTAATTATACTAATGCCTCAAAATTAATGTGATGATTTATTGATGGCAAAATGCTACATGTAGCACCTTCAACATAAAACAAGATGAGAAGTGAAGAGAAGGATCCCACAGAGAAAATCAGCCTGAGGGGAATAATGCGGCACTAGACGAACCACTGGGAGGAGAGAGAGGGTGAAGGTGAAAAGGTGAGAAAGTCACAAGTAGAAAAAAAGCCTGCAGAGACTGAAGTGTCAGCCTTCAGCTATTGGCAGGTTGGAGGCCAGCAGCGGTCATGCTTGTATTACCGAGATGCTAACTCCATGGCTAGCACCTCTGTTCTCTCCCAAACACAGCCAGTGCAAAGAATGCATCACCTCCCTGGCCAACAATAACACTTAACATCCATCCAGCCAACATCAAGGCCCATGTTAGCACGACGGGAAGGACAGTGAAATGGGGGGGAAGGGGAGGCAGAGCAAGAAAGGATCAAATACACCCTATGCCACACAGTCTGCCATATCAGAAACATTTCAACAAAGGCCTTCTTTTACAGAGCTGGAGCCGGGACAGCAATGGGCTCTTCACCCCCATCTGAAAGAGAGATCACTCTTCACGTTTGGATCCTAGGGAAAATATTGTGCTTCTGCCGGGCCTGGCTGACCCGACTCATTTCTTCTGGCATTGGCCAACGCCGCTGAACCTTGGCATTCAATTTGGTCTGCTGGCACCGAGTCTTTGCCACTGCCTATGGCCCTGAGCCCGCCATATGATACAATTAGAGGGCAAGCAGAGCAGCGCATGTCATGGGACCCGAAACCACACTGGCTACCAAAACCAGGGCTTCTTCACTAGCACCATTACACAGTAGATTAAAGCTTCTACGGAGCAGAAAAACACAAAGTTGTCAAGTGGAACTGTTTTTGTTGGTCAGTTAAATTAGTCTCAGACATGTGTGTTATACCCAATGCCTGATGAGTTTAAAAAAACCCATTCTAACCTATTGGTCTCAATCTTGAAAGGGTTTTGTTCTTCTCCCCTGTCTATACTCTTTGTTTGTACGGCCTTAAAAGAAAAAGCAAATAAAATTTAATCTTGTGATAAAACAAAATCTAACAAATCTGGTCAAACTGATCTGGTTTCCAATATAATGTTGTGTCGTGGAGTGCCACATTAGACAGTATTCTAGTCTCTGCCCACAGGAACCAATGAAGGGTGGATATAGTGTCCTAGGTGAACTGCATGTATCATCAGTATTTTCACCCCTAAAACCGATATCCTTGGGTTTCAATCAAAAGCTTCGTAAAAACTTTTGTAAGTGCTGACAAAGTGCAGGAAAACAAACTACAGTATCCATGGAAATTGTGTGATTCAACAAACTGTGTAGAAATATGAGTCTCCAGGTCCATATTGTGTTGATTCATCTTTTCAAAGAGATTTATGACGAGGTAATATTTCCTTTAGCGCAACAAGAAGAGTGTGAATGGGTTGTAAACAGCAACGCGTTGAGATTTCAACAGAAGAGCCCTTTTAAAAAGGTTCCCTGAAAAGCCCCCGGGGTCTCTGTGTTATCACCTGAACCAGACTCGTGTCCCCGGCTGTCCTCTTCAAGGTTATCAAAACTAATCATTTAAACCCAAAGCTTTCAGAGGATATCCTCCTCGCTGCGCTGCTGAGGAATCTGTTATCTTGACAGCTAGCCGAGTTACATCACATTCAATCTGGCTGAGGGACAGCTCTGCACTGCCCCTGGAATCAGATAACAACTGCTTTGTGATCAGCGTGGCCCAAAGCTTCTCCATCTCACAGCCTTGAGGGATCAGATGACAACTGTTTTGAGGCCAGCGTGGTCCAGAGAGTCTCCATCTACAGGCCTCAGGGAGCAGGTCGTTACCCGGCGAGACAGAGGCAGGAAGGAACTAGGTGCTTATGTCATTACCAAGGGGGTAATTGCAGTGGAGTGCCATTGATGCGGAGGGCCTCTTAAGAGGTGTCAGGGTTGATTTGGGTGTGGACGGGGCCCCCCGAGTCTGGCTCATGTGTGTTCTCACCTCGGGCTGACACGCCAAACGCATGTTCCCCCTCCACGCTGCCCCCCCCCCGGGGGAAGCCATTAGCCACACAGACATGGTAATGGTGTCATTTGAGCCAATCGAGCGTCAAATGAGAGTCAACGCCAGCGCTAACTAGCCACTGGGCAATCAGGGCTATCACGCATCACATTGCTGCACCAGACACCTCTGTGTTACTTTTGGTCGGAGAAAAGTCAAGCGGCTCCAAACATGTGCCACTAGCTGCTGGAGGAGAAAACAGGTTACACAAGGAAATAAATCAACAACTGCATGACGACAGTATATGTTGTAAAGTAATTAATTGGTGTAATGAATACTGCCAATAGTATTCCAACAGCAACAAAACATTGTCATCTAACATCCTTTCACCATAGACTATATGAAACCTGTGCAATACAGCAACTGAATTCAAATGAACATTTAAATACTTGCTTGAACTGCAGGAACAAGACGCTCTACTCAAGGTAACAGTTTACTGATGTGACTGGGTGCTGAATGCCTCAATGTATGAACCAGAAAGACAGCAGGACACCACCTCTTATGTATATCCATTTGCTGTACAAATATTTTGGGGGAAATTCTTCAGCATGCAAACAAACCAGCAAATAAATATACATAAAGGAGCTGCCCTGTAATCATTATTGATTTTATATCTTGGAAATGAAATCACTCCTCCTTGAGGCTGATTAAATGCTCGGTAAGTTACATCCATTCAAATATTTGAAACCACATTTAAATAATGATTTTGCATTATTTATCCTAAAATAACTTCACAAGACTAGGAGAAAGCCGTTCTCAATTCCCATCAAGGAGTCTGGAGTCCACATGCAAAGCACATCACTGGAAATGACACAGCAACAATATGTTTTTTCCAAAGAGAAGAAGAGTCGGAGGCCACTTCCCATATTAGTTTCTTCTGCTTTTGAAACAGGCAGACAAAGCAGGCAGACCCAGACCAATTACCTCACCATCATCAGCCACAATACAGAAACAATATTATTGTCCAACTCCAGTTAATCAATAGAATAAAGCATCGATGAGTAGCTCCCCATCTCCTCTCATTCCATCCCAGTGTCTCCCGGTTGCTGGGCGCCTGTTGATGACATGTACCAGACCAGGAACATTGGGTGTTCTCTCCTCATATTTTATACTGACAGGCTCGATGCTGTCGGACTGCAGCGTCGGAAAGGCGACGAAAGCTTTCTTCAACCACGTTTACCATATGGTGAATGCATTACACACCATGTGTGTGTGACATTAACGCCAACAGCTAGAAGGTTACATACACTTAAAGGCCATGTTTTCACACTCGCAGACCCTTTCCGGGAATATGTGTTCATTTGTCTGTGCGTGTGTGTGTGTGGTAATATTCATGTGTGTTCGCACACGAGTATGTCAACACGTGTTGTAGCTTTTGCCTACACCAACATCGGTGGAAGCTGTGAAGGTGTCTGCCCGTCTGAGTTTGACAGCTCACATCAAGGGCCAGAGGTGGAAAGAACATGAACGAATCAGCCCATCAAAACAACAACAACACAACTAAATCTTCACTGCAGCACAAGTTGTACTGAGCTGCGCTAAGTGGAAAACAACAGTCAACTGGGGCTGATTCACTTCATTTGAAGACCAATAAGACCGTCGTCTTCTCTTGGAATCGACGTTAGGTTTCCCACAATTCCAGACAAGATCTAGGTCCAGAATTCCATGGAAACACATTTCCCGTTTGTCTCCAAAGTCTTCCAGACCCCTGGAACCGCTGCATGGTGGGATATGGATGATGAATGTTGGACATTTCTGTTAACTGAGCGCAAGATACAATGAAATGACATCTTTCCAGAAGAATGCGTAAAGATGACAAATAGTCTTGAGGTAAATCTCACGGCCCGTCTGGACAGCGAGCACTTTGGGGTTTTCCACTCAATGGTGGATCATTTTCTCTCAATGGACTCACATTCTCCGCAGTTGTTACTAAAAGAAATGTTACCATATTCGTAGCGGTCCCCAAGCATGCGGCGTGAAGGGAGTGCTTAAGTATAGACCTGGGACTCGCCATTATCGGCCTCCATTCTCAGCTGAGTTGTTTCAGCTTCCAGTCCGTCTAGGCCTGCATCCCACCACCAGCCAATCCCATTAATCATTAGCACAGTTTTGGTTGAGCTAGGACGTATGAAACAGCACATTTCTGGGCTGCTTCTCAGGGCTCATACATCATATCAGAGCCTGGGAGTCCTGGAGTGGCCCACTGACATCCCTCTCACCGAGGGGCCTGATGAGTGGGCCCAATGGTTTCACCATGCCAATTTCAACACTTCTCAGCACCACCTCCGGGGGCACCGCTGCTCGCACCGCTGTGAATTACCATCAGCTCTTTGTGGGCCTGGGGAAGCTCTCAAGATTCAACCCAGCATGGGGAGGACCGACACGGGCCTAACGATTAAGGATCTTCCCCCGTCCGCATGGGGTCCCCCTCTCTCGGTGACCCGCTGGGCGTCCAACACACAGGGCCCAGTGTTCCCTTTCTCTCCTGGTCACCCCACGCACCCCATTAACACCGGCATCATGCTGAACTGGGCCTCGAAATGCCTTCCCCTACTTCCATCCCTATTTCTTCATTCCTCTCTTTCTAGCACTTTGGGACCTGTTAACGCAGGCGACCAACAGTGCTCCACTTCAGTGAAGTATCGAACAGGAAATGGGGTTTACTGTAGTCCCCCTCCCCTTTGAAGTACGACAGAGTGTGTGTGTGTGTGTGCTCAGCCAATACTGGAATACATCACAGCTTGAAACAAAGTGTGAATGACCACAGAGAAAATACCCATGAATATATAGGCAAAACAAAAGAGTGATGGGTAAAGGGAGAGCAAGAAGGGAAAAGTGACACGGAGGAAGGGTGGGTAGAGAAAGAGTGACTATAGCCCAGTCAAGGCTTGGGCAAGTTTTTTCTTTTTTTTTCCTGTCTGGGGGGGGAGGCCCATAAGGAGCGTTTGATTAAATCTGTGGTTGACGTGTGGGACAGGTGAGATTGATGAGGTTCCTCTGAGCTTCACACTGTGCGGAGAGCGGGGGCAGAGGAACAGAACGCTGCAGTGTGGCGGGCCAGGGCTCGGGGCCCGCTCGCGCCGTGGGGTCCCCCGGCTGATTAATGGGACTGGAGCCCCTTCAAAAACAGCGCTCCCCGCAGACAGGGCCCGACGGCACTCCAAAAATAACCAGTCGGGGGAGGCGGCCCCGGCCTCAGGCCCTAACAGGCTGCAGCTTCTGAAGGGTCCAGACTTCAATGCAGTCTGGGGCGAGATAACCGAGAGTAGCAGCACCCACTCAGCACAGGAAACTATAATCCTGCTCATTAGGAGAAAGAAACTTTACTGGCTTTACTTCAGCACTTTACATGAAAGGGACAAGCACTGATAACATGGCTGCCGTATCAGTTACAGCATCCCACGCACTGCAGATGTGTGTGTACCCAGCGAGCATTTGACGGACAGCGGAGGCGGAGGCGGCCGAGTTGCACATCAACTGAAACAAGCCCAAAATATATTATGGCACGGTGAAAATTCATATTAACAAAATATTGGGAAACTGTTTTGAACTGATTTCAGGAGGATAATAAGGTCCTAATTCCACAAAATGATGGGTGACATCATCTCCGTCATTTTGTTGCTATATTTACACAGGTTGTCAATGTTAGTGCAAGTAAACATAAACGTAAACGGGCGCCGATGGACATCAAAAATCAAAGAGTTCTACATTAAGCATCATAAATAGTTCCAACACTGACAGCACTTTTTATTAATCTTACATTATCACATTGGCCTAATCAATTCAATACTAATTAAAGGATTAAAACTGTTAAGTAGTTTCAGGCCTGTTAAAAACTAAACGGTTAGCCTGCACGGCGACCAGCCTGCAGCACGTCTCCAGTCACATGTCGACCAGCTGGGTGCAACTGGAAAGTGAAGACTAGCTTCATTTATATTTAACTCATTTAACCGTTGGATAAACACATCCATGCCAACGCTACTCGCCTCCGCGGGACCATCCCAACCATCTCAAACAGTTCTGTTAAAAAACACTTCCCCATTCCTCCGTGTTGACAATAGAACCGTTTCATTTTACTTCACATACGGAAAACAAATGACTGAAAGCAGAACTAATAATAACCGAAAACACATAAAAGTCACGACGCGGCAAAAAATAACCCGGCGCACACTTCATAAATTTATCAATATGTAATTATGGTAACACTCGGGGCAAGCCTCTGCCAGCAACAGTCCATCTCTCTGAAGAGTCCAGTAATTTCCTCCTGCACAGGCGGCGTTGAGTTGACAGAGGCCCAAAAGCACGATACCAGATATTTGGTATATTTTAATTAAAAACGTTCAGCAGAAGACGCTGGACCCGCACGGGCTGGGACACGGGAAAGATTACCCAGGCACCAACACGGACACGCATGTTCTGTAATTCAACTTAGCTAGATACGAAGAATAACAGAAGAAAAAACAGAAACATGTTGACATTTGGGATTCGAGAAATGGGTAAAGCATTTGAGCAACGGCCCCGGCTAGAACAGAACTACGCCAGACCTCATTAAACGGAGGGGACTGGTGAGAATTAGGCAGCTTCTCTGACAGTTCAAAATAAATAGGGCAGTTAATGAACGTCCTCAAACGGGAGGCCATGTTTCCTCGCCCTCGCTACACTCTCCCATGTGGCGTGGGAGCTGCTCTAATGGTTTTAGCTGACACCCGAGTGAGTGAATTTGGAGCCGAGGAGAACAGGGAGGCGAATTAGGAGTCACTTCCTCTTTCCCGGAGCCCGGGGCTGAGATGACTGATATCAGCCATTAAGAAGACCACAGGCAAGGAGGGAAGGCCGGATGGGGAGCACCGCATTTACAACTGATGTGAGGCTCCAGTCACAAGCCATGGAGGGCCAGGAGTACAACACCGCAGACACTTTATTAATACAGTGCTTTATATGTAAAACACTGAAGTAACAAAGCGCTTCACAAGGTTACAAGAAAACGAAAACCGCAAAAGAATAAGTGAAAAATGCTGCAGATGCCCGTCGGTCCAATCAGCTGGTTCATCACGATCAGACCAATGGGGTAGCAGTTATTAAGCTTGAAATCCAGACTAAATAAATGTCATAAATCCGGTAAAACAGAGAGTTAAATTGTTTTTTATAGCAGTGGTTTCTTCTTTGTTCCTAGCTAAACCACCACCACCCTTTAATTGATTTCTGGTTGAAGATGAAACTGGGTGCAAACAATTACACCCAAAAACATCCTTCTATCGCTGGAATGTTAAATTAAACTGATTTCTTCACCCTGCAGACATCCCCTTTAAGCCTTAGGACATGGCTTCATGTCTCTATGTCTGTTGGTGTCATAGTTATCGCTAAAAAAACATAATCGGCTAATAACGAAAATCCCAGGATTCCAGGATTTTGCGATATCCCGGTGACAAACTAACACAGTTCCTCATTGCCAGAGTATTATCCCCTATCCAAATACTGTATTATCCTCATATATGTATGCATGCATACTGTATATTTAAGTTGCAGTACGCTATCTTTTTGTTGATCGGTATGGGCATCTACTGTAGTTTCTTCTTCTGGTGTTGTTCGACAGTGAAAACAAGGCCACTCTGCATGGTTAAACTCTACTTCTGCTTTCCTCTCTCTGTCTCAGTGTTCTCAGTTTTCTGACCTTCAGTTTCAGACCCACAACTGCAGTTCACCTGGCTGAGATGTGTTGGTCTGAGCGGACTTCAACTGTGTGAGTCAAGAGATGGAAAAGTACATGACAGCTGACGAACGTATCTGTCAGAGTCCGTCTGACAAAGGTTACGCTTCGTCTTTGTATCAGCCTGTCGAGGTTCGGTGGCTTTTTCAAACACACATTTTCCAGGGCAGAATAACTTCCACGAAGGCTTCTTGGTTGACGCACATCACACCTCGGGGCATTGTGAGCACGCTGGTGTTTGCACTCGGCCATCCACATTTGGAGAAAATTAAAACAAATGAAAACCAACACTTCATTTCTGATGTTATTGCTGGTAATGAAGCACTGCTGTGACGCTTCCACCCCACCTCCCTCCCCTCTCCACGTGCACACCTCTCCGCCGTCTCCAGGGATTCGGCCTTAACAAAACACAGACGGGCTGAAACTCCAAGCGGCAGTCATTACGCTGTGCAGCTCGTACATCAACCAGCCAGAGGGGCTTGGGCAGATGGGTGAGGTTTTTAACGGCACCGTAACGCAAGAACAGCTCAATAATTAGCATCGTAGTCGCACTAGTTATTCTTACGCGTGCCAAGGGACTCGTTGTTTGTCTTAACACCCCATTTGCTTCACCAAGGCATGCTATGATAGGAAACCTTAAGCTGAGTTATAGCAGGCGTTTCCCAAATCCACTGAAATACCAAAGCTACTACACTCAAGGATGGCTTTTCAGGATGTGATGCCACGTGCAGGGGCTGGGAAGCAAATGCATCAAAGATGTGTTTAAAAAAAAGTAGAAACTTGGGTGACAACAAGACAGTATAGATGGAAATATGGAAGCTACCACACTAATGGACCAATATTAATTAAGGATGTGAAAGTGGAAGTTGTGGCCTCCATTATTTAGCATCCCTCTAAAACAGCGGTCCCCAACCACGGGGCCACGGACCGGTACCGGTCCGTGGGTCATTTGGTACCGGGCCGTAGGGTTGGTCCGATGAACGATGCCATCGATTCCCCCCCCGTCCCCCCCGTCGTTGCCATTGACGCTGCAAAGCAGTCAAACATTACATTTGCTGATCATTAGTCAATCACCGATCAATAAGACAAATGAAAAGTACATCTTGCTGCCATAAATGTTTTTCGGCTTTCCTCCGTTCTACGGTAGTTATAAGAGTAGCGTGAATCTCTCAGTACGTAGCGAGTGTGTGATTGAGAGAGAGCGCGAGACAGGTGCCGCCCGGTCGGTACAGAGGAGAAACTAGCAGTAAAGTGGTCTGGATATACCTGTACGCGCGTGCGTTTTGTGGGTCGTTTTGTGTCTGTGCTCTATGCCGAAGCGCACGCTGCCCAGCGGCGTTTCAGTGCTGCCCGGAGTCACCTTACCGCTGGGTGGGGAAGTGGTGTCGCCGGCGCTGGAGCGTGCGTGCGCCTTGATGAAGTGCGTGTGCGACTTGTGAAGCATGCGCGCCTTATAGAAAGGATGCGTCCATCTAACTTTTATACAAGTAATATTCATACTGGTTTAAATAAACAATTTGATAGTACCGTCGCCCCCCCCCCCCCCACACCGCGCTCCGTGAGTATATTGTCTTACATGAAACCAGTCCGTGGCGCAAAACAATTGGGGAAAAAGGTTTGGGACCGCTGTTTTAAGTAATACAAGCTACCAAAGTGGAAAGAAAGAATAGCATTAAAGGAGGAATCAGTAAATGAAAAAGGCTAAA
>CABFOS010146701.1:0-14410 GCA_900660315.1 Diretmoides pauciradiatus | reverse complement strand
AAGCCTTTGTTGGGTTAAAATAGAAAATGACAGCGGTAGCGAATGTTCAGAGAGGGAACAACTTTCAAATTTAAAGGTATTGAATATTTGTACAAAATATGAGCTACCAGCTTTGAAAAAGTCATATTAATTGAACCCGAAGGCAACACGAAATGGATTCTATTATTAGTTTCAACAATTACAAATCTCTCTTTTTTTCTTTTCTTTTTTTTAGAACTTGTGTAATTCAACACAATAATGAATGGGCGAATAAACTGACTCATAGTTTTATTTAGGTACAACTTAATACCAATATACAATTGCTAATAGGAAAAACTTCTGTTTGTTGCACTAGTTTCCACGTAACAAAACATATTGCATCTGTCCCTAACAAGCATATCTCTTGTTGCTACACACCTCAATACTCAACAGTCAAAGTATAAAGGATTTGTTCTGAACAAGCCGGTTGCACATGTTTAGCCATCACTATGTGAGAGATACACGCTTCAAGCTATATTTTTTGTGTCCAATTTGATTCAATATTTTGCCCCCTGATGAATCTATTCCCAAACACACTGTATTGTTACTTTCTAACTGTACTTTGACTGCTGCTGTGTGAAAAATTGTTGCTAGTTGAACCCTAGTTGCACTTCCTCAACCCGTTCATATATATATATACCTTCCTACATTGTTACAATGATTTGTTTTGTAATTGATTTATTTTATTTTTTACTTTTTTTGTTGTTGCTTCAGGCAGTCCAGGATGATCATAAATCCTTTTTAGGAGCAAATATGCTACCAGACACAATAAAAAAGGTTTATTTTGTTTAATGTAACTGTCACATCTGGAGATGTGTCAAGTAAAATCTCAGGACACCTCGATAAACTGTTACTCCATCCAAATGCACCGCTTCAAAACAACAAGTTGGGGGGATAATTCTCAATCCCGTGTGGTTGCTGTGTCATTTTAATCCTGTGTGAATTGAATAAGAGACCAGTTTCCATAAACACATATTTATGGGAGTTTGGGGTGTGGGGTAAACTGTCCATTGAAATAACGGATAATAACAATTGGGCTATGTGGTTCTTTTATGGAAAAGAGAGATATGTTGCTGCGTACAACTCAACAACCCAGCGTCAAAAGATGAAAAGAAAGATCCCAGGCTGAGAGCGGCTTTTCATCCCCCGCTTGCTCGCAAATGTCGAACAAATAAATGCCAAGTGACATATTTGTGAAATCATTTCTAATTAATGCTCAATCAACCAGCGTGGATAATCGATGTCCACAGCTCCCTGCATCCCTTAAATAGAAGTCCAATCTCCATCGAAGCCAATCTGTTATAATGACACCAGGGTGAGCTTTCGGATAATGAAGAACCCCGCGGCTTGATAATAGTGTTCTGCTTAGCTTTCTCTGGTAGAAGTGGTGTGTGGCTGCTGTATTGGCTGCTGTTTCCTGTTCCTGGAGGCAACATAGTGCCAATTTATATGTACTGGGCAGGTCAATTTGACTCGGGGTGGAATTGAACAAGTACATACGAGGCCTTTTTACGAGCTGCCTTTGTGTGTCTGTGTGTAGGTGGAGATTGGGGGGTGTGCAGTGGAGAAAGAGAGGGAAATGAACAGACATACAGCAGCCATAGAGTAGGTTATCAGATCAAACAGGATATACAGCATGGTTGATGTTTTAATTACTTTTTTTCTAATCACAGATAGAATAATGACTTACATTTCAGACTCTATTTTCTAAAAGCTTTACAATCGAATCAATGTCACATTATAAATCTGTGGGGAAAGTCACATGTCATTTCTCTATTAAGTAATTAAGTTAGACCAGGGATTTCACTTCTACTTTCAGCAAAGTGAGTTTATTTGATACTCGTTCCAACCCTGCCCAGCACAAATAGAGCGAGCGAACGCCATGTCCCCAAGGTGTGTTTGTGCATCCTCTCGTGGAAAAACACCATGCAAAAATGCCCTGTTATCGCCCCACTTAATCCCTTTTCTGACCATTTGGCGCTGGTGAAAATCATCCTTAGGTGTCTTCAATTGAACTCCCAAGAAACAAGCTTCTTCCTAGAAAGAAAGCAAAAAAAGGAGAGGAATAGGAGCGTATAATCTAACATTTTCACCTTCATAACAGGTCTTTCCAAATGGTGTGGGACCACTAGATGGCACTGGAATGCTGGACTCCGCCTGTAGGTGACACTGGCTGCAGCATGCTTTTGGAGCTGATTAGCGAGGCAGAATTAATTGGTATTTTTAAGAGGGGGTAATCATGATAACAAACAAGCTTGCAGTGTGAACTAATGTAGTAAACGGCAAAACAAGACAACAAAGATAAACTACTGAACTTTTCAACACATTCGCCTCTCGCTCACACCTCTATATACACTTTGCTGCGGTGATGTGCGTGCACACACACACACACACACAGTCCCCTTTTTGAAAAAAAAAAACATTTTGAATTATAAAGTGACATGCGGTGCTAATTAAACAGTCCCTGTAGCCTCCCGGGATAATAGTTGAAGAGCATGTGAGCAGAAATATTTTTAAGATGGTGCTAAATGAGATATTGGCACATGGTACATTGATGATACAATCACTGGTACCTTCTCAACTGTCTGGTAGGTTTGAAGCAGAAAAACAACAAGCATTGCAAATGTTTGCACCACTCTAATCCCATTTACTTAAGCTGTCTAATTTCCTGAGTGATTGCATTTATTCTACATTCCAGACTCTGTCTAAATTGTTGGCAGGTGCATCCATTTCTCTGAGTGATTGGGATTTGGAGTTGCCCTTTAGCATTTCGAGATAACAATATTTTTCAAACCCAGGTGGTGAATATCATACATCAAGAGTGCTGCCACCTCATTTGCCTTTCAAGCCTACTTGATGCAACAAGTGAAACCAAACAAAATTATCCCCTAGCCGTAATTAGCCATCAGGCTCGTGAAACAGAACAACCAACCAACCTGCAACCCCCCCTATTACTGTCAGCAGGTATGTGTTGGTTTGGGGGGGGGGGCAATTTCAATATGCAAAGCAAACTCAAGGAAAAGAGAGAAATGTGCACCCCAATCTTTCGGCTTTGCTTGAACAAAGAACAAGCACTGATCAAACGTGTATCCTCCCAAGGCTTCTGCAGTATCCTGTACAAACAGCTCTACAATTCAGCATGTGTATGCCAGGCTGCCTTATGTTAGAATGGGCAGTAGTATACACACACACACGCACACACGCACACGCACACACACACATCAATGCTTAACCCAATTGTACTATAAACTCAATGAAAGCCACAGCTTTCTGCTATAGACTAGACAGTGGTTGAAGAAATATACAAAATTGTACTGATGTAAAAGCAGGAAAAAAACCTGGTGGAATATTGCTCTGATAAAAGTAAATCCTCCAATCAAAATTGCACTTCTACTTGCAGAAAGTGTGTAGGTTATGATCTTAAACGTGGTGTCAAAAGTCAAAATGTGTGTTAAATATGACATCCTGGAAGCATTTCATCCTCACTGCATTAATGTGGGTGAATTTAAGTTAACCTGCCTTTTTTATATTATAAAACTGGTATCATACACTCACAAGGTGGAATCAAAAATAGTACCACGTCCCCATAACGCCTCAATCCTGGGTTTTTCATTTGCATTTGTATGCTTATATACAAGCATCTATTCCTGAGTTCTACTGTCATGGGGAAAGAAAGTGAGAGAGAAACAGAGGGAATGCAACAGGCAGATATTACTGTACCAATCCAATATTTTGTCTCATTGGAAAGGCAACAATATCCTATCAGGCTGCGCAGAGGCCCAAGGCACTGTGTTTTCATTAACAGTCTGAACCAGCATGCACATTACACCCAAGCCAATGGAAGCCTCTGTCAGATATGCCAAATGACTGCGCCTGCCAAGGCTTCAAGCAGGAATTCCTTTTCAAAATCACGCTGGATCTCGCACACAACTCCCCGCTGATCCTCCGACCTCTGCCAATTGACTAATAGTCACTTTATTTGTTCAGATCGGTGAGTCATAATTAAATCAAGGAAACAGGGGACCGGCTCAGGCATCAGAAAAATGTGCTAATCTTCCTGCAAGCTATGCCAAACTGCTCGCCACCACGAGTCTCTTACCAATCAAGGCACTACAGGAATTTAATGGTGCAACTGTTGTTGGGAAGTGATGTGAAATTTAGCATTCAAAGCTTCCCCCGCAAAACCTGAAAGTACAAAAGCCACATAAAGCAATATTCATTAATTAGTACAATTCATCAAGTTAATTGTCTGTGTTTAAATAATTGGATGGAAATAAAACAGTGCGTTAACAGCAGATCATTAGTTGGCTTAATTTGCCCATGCACTTGAAGAGAGGCAGAAGCCGAAGCTATGCAACCCTTCATTAAGCACACATCAACCTTTGATGATGCCTCTGTACACATAGTAGGAGGTAGTAATTTTTTTAAATCTACAGTATGCCGGCCATGAAATAATTGTATTAACAAGTTAACGCGGGTGAGATTGGAGATATCAAACGAAAAGGAAAAAAAATTTCTACCCTTCAGTGATTTGATGGTGAAGAAGGACTGATTAAAGGCTGAAAGCCTTGGCAGAAGCAAACTGCTGTTTTTGCTCTCATCTTCATGGTCATCTCTGCAGACCGTCAGAGGGCCAAAGGTCACGGGCCTATTCCTGAAACTTAGATGTGTGTTACAGACCCCCGCAGATAGGGGCTGGACAACGAAGCTGCTCTGATTCAACAATACCATCTGTGTTATGCAACCTCTATTGACTTATTTATTTTTCATCTTTTGATGCCTCAGACATGGATTAGCAAGTGTACATTCTGGATTTAACAGTGGAAGCATCATTAGGCTAGGCTACCTGGTGTTTGGGAGCTCTAGTTGTTTTAGCATTCAGACAGGCATGGCAGAGCTTTGGAAGAATCAGGGCAACTACTGTATGGTCTTTAAAACCAAATTGAAAGGCTTATCCTGAATCTCTCATGTGCTGAAGCTCATTTAATTAAGCAAACAAAGCACTTTTGTCTGGAGTGTCTTGATCATAAGGCAGAAATGGCACACACACACACACACGCACATACCTACATTATTCACATTAATCAGGCAATCATATCTGCTAATAGTAGGGTTCTCTCCCTCTCCTCTCTGTCTCCATCTAATAAGTTCATCCATTTCTCTTATCCCCCAGCCAGAACTTGAGGCTACAGGCGTGTCCATCTGTTTCCTCCTCCACCGATGTACAGTACTTCTTGGCGGTTCCTCTACACTCTGAGCCTTCCTTCCTCTTCCTCCTCTTCCTCCCACCTCTCTTCCAGAAGCCCTCTGGCCAGGCTGGCAGCCCCCACCCCCTCCACTCAGCTTCCTTCTGCTCTCATTAGAAAGTGTCTTCCAGCCTCTGACACATATTGAATATGTGTCCACAGCTCTCCAAGGTATTCCTTCCTCTCTACTTCAAGCACCCAGCTCCACGAGATACCTCCTCGCTGTGAAACAGTTTGCGCAGCTAATCAGGTGGACGTACATGCAGACAGACACATAAATGCACAGACAGAGACATTTCAGGAAACGTTACTGCTTTTTTAAATTTCAGTAGACAATTGAAGGTAATGCAGTCCTGAGTCTCAGACTCTGTTCAACAATAGGAAATTGCCATGTTTGATTTATCACTAATGAGAATTACCATATTTGGGAGCCTGCCCATGATCAAAACCTAAATCAGAATTGTTTCAATGAGTATGGATCAATACACAGAAATAGAATTATCACTGAATAGATATACATACTTGCAAACATTGATGGAACAAAATTTAATTAAAATGGAGCTGCAAGCACCAATTAAGGGGCCATGCAAAAGACATAACAGTCATAGTAGCAGTAGCAGTAGTAGTTGTAGTAATATTGGTGGTAGTAGTAGTAGTAGTAGTAGTAGTAGTAGTAGTAGTAGTAGTAGTAGTATTAATAGTTGTGGTATTAATAGTAGTTCTATGTAGTAGTAGTACTGGTAGTAGTCACATATGGTCACAGTTGTAGTAGGAAACGACATCACCCATCACGAGTTAACTCTCTCTTCAGTCCAATACATTGTCCCTTAACTCTCTATTACCAACGGTTAAAAAGTAAAGTATTAAAAAAACATCCAATCAGGAAAGGGGGTGGGGCTTATTTTTAGCAAAAAAAAATGGGTTTATAGGTCCCTATGACAAAGTTGTTGTCCATGAGGAGTTGCATCTCTGGGTACAAGTTTCATGACTATACAACAAATAGGTCAGGATATAAGCTTGTTCCAAATGTGAAAGTTTGGCCTGATGGGGTCACCAAATGTACTGTGTGGTTAGTAGACATAGTGCTCTATCACTGTGCCAAGTTCCAGAAAAAGCGGCCATCGGTTTTATGAGCTGCCATACTATAGATACCCATATGGAATAATAAGAAAACTAACAATTAGGTGCGTGCCCTAGGCGGGCCTTAGTTATGGTACTTTAGATAGTAAGTGACTTAAGTCCTTGGTTGACAAAACACTTTTACAGAGTACATGAAAGATGAGAGAGCTCTCCAGAAAGTGTTTTTTTGTTGAGATCATTTACTTGCAGGAAATGTGTTCTTTAAAAAGTATAACTAACCAAATATAGTGCCATATAGAGTATAACTAAGAGGAGATTATTACTTGCTTGCAAGTAGAACCTGTCATTACTCAGAAATGTTGAACTTGGATTATCATCTTATATGCACAAATCTGAAAAAGGTTTGAAGCACACAAGAATTCAGAATTAGCTTAGCCTATATCCTATGATAAAATACTTTTTCATGCACTGTACATTTTGTGACACTTGGCACATCTGCTTGTTGTAGATGAAAGGTGATTGTGCAGTGTCATTCAATCATATTAATATTTATAATGGTGAGAAAGAACAATGATCTTTTGCCAAAATTGTAAGCAGAAGAGGTTGCATTTGGCCATTCATTGTTCATTTGCTTTTACATCAGATAATGCTAGTTGCCTATGGGCATTTACTGTATGCTAACACATTAGCATGTGCACAGGACAGGGATATCGACCAGTGACACAAGATGATTTTGGTGGTAGTTATATCCAGGGGCAGTCTTACCATTAGGCAAAAGTAGGCTATTGTCTTAGGCCCCAGTAGTCACAGGGCCCCTCAAAGGACAAGAATGGAAGAATTTTGGTCAGAAATGTACTGATTTAAATACACAACACAAAACAAACAAAAGCAAAAACAAAAGGAGGAATTCAAATTCAATCTTGAGTCATGGCCACTGCACTAATCAGTCAGACTACAGTCGACTATTCCACTTGACTTCTAGTGCTATTTGTCCTCGGCTTGAAGCTCATGTTCTTTAAAGTAAGAAACATGAAGCAAAACTATCCAGGTGGTGCAAACAAACAGAAAAGAAAACAATTGTTGACTTTTTTTTTGTTTTCTTTTTCTTTTTTTAACAAAGAATCAACTGTTGCTAGTTACTGCTGCCTCCAAACTCAACAAGCTCTGGTGAGCTCTAGTCTTACATGTAGACTTTGCTCAGCCCTACATTATGTAGGTTAAAGTTAATGTATGGAAGGATGGATTGAAAAGAGTGAAGGTTGGGACTCAGGGGGCCCATGCTTGCCTTTCCCTGAGCCACAAAATCAATAAGTCCACCGCTGCTCCTATCCTAACATGTACAGTAAAAGCTAAGTTGGTAACCAATGAGCGAATTTCATAAAGTCAGTGGAGTCCTTTAAGATTCATATCTGTAACTGTGGTACCCAGCATGCATTGAGTTCTTCCTCATAATTAATCAGAAGAAGAAGAATTCAAATAAGCTCAAAATCAACCTCCAGACTCTCACGTCTACTCCAAAAGAGATTATTTCAATTTAGTTTTCTTTGACCAGCAGTATTAAGCTGTGGTTTGGATTATTAAAACATTTATCATGTGCAGTCACACATGTGTGATTTCAGCTGGCTGATCCCTCTAGCCCATTATCGTGCCAGCAACATTAGATCACTTTAAATAAAACACTCATTGTGCATGAGGTAAAAAATCTGTGGGGAGGAAAAACCACTGAATTACTCCGGGGGACTATAAACAACTGCATTTTGTGTGAGAAGCATTTGAGACCACATGTGCTAATGGGGCTTTACGGCTGCATTTGTATAGTTGAGAAGTTAATTATTTATGCAAGAATCCAGAGATTGTGACTTAGGTTGCATATGCTATGTGGACCACACATACACACACAGTTGTACCATATAATCATATTCCTCGGCCAATGAAGGTTGTTCACATTTAATCATATCACTCAATAAGTTTGTTTGATTTTGGTCACGTTTCTAGAGTTACAGTTCAGCTACAGTGTAGCCATGGATGCAAACTACTGTACAGACGTTTCTATGGTTATGGTTCTGCTACAGTGTAGTCGATTGATGCTAGCTACAGATGTTTCTATAGTTACAGTTCTGCTACAGTGTAGCCATGGATGGAAGCTACAGACATTTCAGTGTAGCCCATTGACAGTACAGTAGCTACAGCTACTCATCTCGGTCAGCCTTATCTCACTGTAAACTCAGTTCTCATTGGCTATTGGCAGTCTGCGATCCCCACAAACTACAGAAATTATTCAGGACCTTGCTGATGTTGGGTTGTAAATATCCAACATGTTTGATATTATCAGAGTGGTTCAGTTTGCGCGTCAATTGGGGTTGTTAAGATTCAATCTGCAAACCCCTGAAACTACCAGATAGATATCTTGACTGACTCTGATCAGGTTTTATGTCCCCTCATTGTCGGGATAGGCAAAGAGGAGGTAGTCCTAGACGAAACCCTGGGAACTTCAATGGAGAGAGTACAGTATGTGGTGAAGACAGAGACTGATCAGTTGTCAGTTGTCTATGGCACATACCATGTAACAACAATGCCGTTGTTAAATGTCATCCCTCTCTCTTATCTTTCCTGACTCTCTCTACAGATAAATACAGCAGAAAATGCCCCCCAAAAATCTGGTCAGGAAGCACAAATGCAGACCTAGAGAACCCCAGGTCAGCAAAGGTGAGCTGAAATTGCCTATAGTGTAGCCTGCAGAATTAGGGTGTTTAGTTCCTTATTCTAATATCTATCCTGATAATGAGCATATTGTTTGATCCTCTTATGTCTGAGGGGGATGTACTTGCCAGCAGAAAACGAGGGAAGCAAATGACCTGGGTAAGAATAGCTTGTTAACTAAAAACATTATTCCAGGATAATGTGGCAAGAGTTTGACATTGGAGTCACATCTGAGCTTGTTAACTTATAAGTAAATAGGTAGCATTGTTGGATTCAGTGTTGTGTCATCAGCAAACTTGACTGACATATATTTGTTATTTGAAACCCTCTAATTAATGCCATAGATGGAGAACAGAGCCCAGCAGAAATCACCATGCCTTAAGGGGCTCCAGTAGAATCAGCATGGACAGAGAATGTGAGGCTGCATTTAAGATGAGGAGAGATTACAGGGATAATATCCTCGCAGATCAGTGTGGTGTTGCCAGGTGGGTGTGAGTGATGTGCAGTATCAACATCATTACATCTTCTGCTGAGTGCTGGGATGCAGCCTGCATTGGGCTGACCTGTGGAATAACAGCGGCCAATTCAGGCTTAATTGTGTGCTTGCTTTACTGTAGCATGCACACAGTTGTTATCCCTCATACTTATTCTTACTCCTCCGTACAGATTTATTAACAAGAATGCAGCTTGAACCGTTTAAGCTATCGACGCCGTTCAAACTTTAAAATGTTCGGCTTCTTTGGGAATGGTGTGCTATTATTTTTCATAATTTAAATTTTCCTTCAGCTTTCTTCTCCATTGAGATGCGTTGTGGAATGTTCAAACGGTTAGAGTGGTGACAGTGAGAGGCATTTTGTAAATTGATGCTACTCCTACAGTTTTAAAGCTACATGGACATATTATATATCAAAATGTTCATTTGATCCCCAGGATTCCTATGGTGTAATAAGGTAAGTAAACTAAACTGTGATCTGTGATACTTTTTGAGATAGAGCCGTTTCAGACCAGTATAGTCTTCCCACTTGGAGTAGTGACAGTTGGTGAAAAGGAGAGCAGAAAAGCGCCAGATTCAATCTGTTAATTGTGTAGATGATTAGCTCAGTTGGTAGAGCAGCAGCCTTGGTAGGACGTCAGTCTTGCGGGCATCAGCCTTGCAAATCCAGTGGCCCAGTTTCCATCCCAGCACTTGGTACTTTATTTTCAATCAAGGCGAATGGCCGCCATTTTGGATCTAGAAAGGCATGCACACATATTTTCTTCAGAAAATGTAGCATTTCTAGTTAAAAAAATATGCACCTGTCTTATCAGCCTAAACCATGAAGTTGGGTAGCGATAGAGAAGTTTGTGCTTTTGGGTGTTTGTGCTGTTTCTCAGCAACACGTTCACACTCCCAACTCGTCAAATATGGCAGCTTGGTCAGTGGCCCTACGCTTCAAACCTTTCACATGCAGGGCTGTTCAATAGATATTATTGAGACCTTTTTTGGCCTATTATTTTCTATTGGCCTGCATCCACATCACATGAGAATTAAAATGGCAGACATTCCTTTTATTCTCAGTGGAAAATGCAATATTTTAAGATAGTTACCCTTGAGTCTACTCTGCAGTGGGGCTGGGCGCCACCTGTCGATGGGTTAGTTCTCCCTCACCGCTGCATGTCTAACACCCTCAGCTTGCTGTGGTTGAAGTAAAGTTGCCATGGCTTGCTGTTTTCCTACTAGTGTGTGTGTGTGTGTGTGTGTGTATTGCACCCCCTGGGCTCTGCCCTCATAGTCTACCCCCGACATCCGTGGCCCTCACCCTCTGCAGTACTCGTTAACCCCCATTTTTTAGTGTACTTTTAATTCCAGTTTTTATCTGTAATAAAAATTACATTTGGTTGCTTGGAAACATGTCTCTGGCTATCTATGGAGTGAACTTGTGTGCCTCTGTGTAGTTTAGTCCCGAGGACGTCACCTCATGCATAAAAAAGGTGTCGTTGTCGTGAGAGTAGACCTGGTCACACTGCTATAACAACTCTGTCACCGTCACTGCAGGTAGAGTCTCACTGCATGAGTTTTGCCAAGTGATAACGCAGTTGGTGGGTTGTGCAGGGTTTGGAAGCGTAGGCTCTATTAACTGGTACTAAATTAATTAACTAGATCGGTTTAACTACAGGATCATGGATGCACTTGATTTATTTGATTGTGCAATGTAAAAACACCCACAAGGTTTCTCTGCTGCATCGCCTCTGGTACATTAAGGTATGTATTTTAATCATTTTAATCAAACAGATTGTACTTGTTTTTTACCCCGTTCTCTGTAGTCTTTACCTGTTGGAGGACAGCAGCTGCGCATACAGAAAAAAAAATAGACAAACCATGTAAAAATAGAGATGCGCTGTGAACCCGCGGTTGAAGCATGAGGTTTTAGCAGCTTCAGTTCATTATAATGGACGTGTTCTGCTGCGGCACACGTGTGGCGCTGCGTCCATGCCTGGTGTATTTCAGCCGTGACGCACATTCCCTTTTATGTTGCTCTCCCCGACTCCTAGTCCGGGACGCAACAGTGATCTATGTGTGCTCTGCGCGTATATGGGCACAATGAAGGGAGAGAAGTTAAATGGGCCTGAATTGACTGGTCGGGACCCGTCGGGCAGACCTATGAATCCTCCATTCAATGGAAATTGTGTAAAAATGGTACATTCTTATGGATTGAATTGTACAATTCCCGAACCCAGGTTGTAGAGTTTGCAAAACAAGCTTATTCAATGGAGCGCATCTGCAGTAGTTGACTGGAGTGGAGCCCACCTAGAACTATTAACCTCGCTTTCATTTTAATATCTTTTATATTTCTCTACACGAAAGTATCCTTGACAACTCAACAATACGATAGGTTAATGTTAAGGCCATCAGTTCTCATTCGATTCGGAGAAATAAACACAGATAAAAAGGTTTTGGGTTTTTTGTCTGTCAGTTTTTGATAGTGGAAGGCCACGGAAGTGCATTGCATAGTGGGTGGACTGCAATTTGGCACATTCAACTACTGTTTTGGCTAAAATATCTGAAATAAACCATATTTACTTTTTCTTAACATAGATCATCTAAATACAATGTAATTACTAGTTGGGCTGTACTACATATTTGATATATTTAGTAGATATAGAAGAACTACTGTGACAAGGCTTGCCACTACCGGGGTCTGTGAGAGACAGAGACACAGGTGGGCAGAGTGTTCAACGGGCCAGCAGACCGCTTTATTAACATGTAATGTAAAGAGCGTGGTGTCGGCTCCGGGACTTGGACTGGTTGCTGCTGGCCGCTCCGCTGTTCCACTCCGCTGCCGTACAACACGACTGGCATCTCTCGCCCGCCACTCTCTCCCCTGGAGCACAAACACACACAGTTAAAAGGCCCCGACTGCAGTCGGCCTGAAAGAGCAAGGTTCAATTTTTTTTACGAGATTTATACTTAACCTTGTTTGAAAATGACCATTTGAAAAGTTAATGCAGGATTTAATGTTTTACAAGATATAAGGGCACAAATTCAGAGGGAAATGTGGCCTTTTTTTAGAAAAGCCCTTAAAAAAATCCCCCCCAACATCGCATCATATGACGTAACATAAGGGTGTCGTTGTCCACAGCTTAATGTGTAGTGAGTAGATTGGTAGTGAGTGTGAGCCATTGTAGAGTGTTTATCCAGGTTGCACAAACTCCAGTTTTGTGTGGCACTCATTTTAGATCAGAGGAGTATCTTCCTGGAGATATGATGGAGTTCAGAGTAGTGCGCTACCGCTAAGTACCGAGGCACAGACGACAGACACTGGTGTAAAAGGGTAAAACAACACTTTATTTTCAAAGGGTGCTTGGCACCGGCTAAAAGATTGTTCGATAAAACTAGTCAACGTCCAATAAAAAATTGTCCCGTAAAAAAAATGCCCTATAGGGGAAAGACCTAGGAGCAGAGACGTCCCGGGCGGCGGTGGCTTCCGGCTTAATGGTCCAGCAGTCTCCTCCCAACAACGCTGCTTCCGCCGCTGCAAGACAAAGTACAGGCGGCAGGGCAGGCCCAAGGCAAAACAGCAACGTATGGTCTGAGACTGCCGCTGGGATCTCTCCTCACACACCCGCCCCACACACACAATGGCCGTAAGGCTGTTGTGTTATTTCCCCGCTACTTACGGTCAGCCCGGGCACATATACAACTTGTGAACTGCAGACTCTACTTTTTCTACAGGCTTCTCTTGGCAGCCCCGCATTTCAATAGTAATAGCAGCAGAGAATTTGCTTGAACCAGTGATGGTGAGGTGCGTTATGAGGTTTGGTACCCTACCCAAGGTTCTGCAAAGGGGGCTGGGTTGTCCTTCCTATCAAGGAGAAGCCATCATATGTGTGGCAGTTTCAGGAAACATTTGTTTCCTTCCCCCAGCGTATGCATCGGCTCTCATGGAGTCTTTGAGAGAGGGATACTCCAGGTCACCACAGGTTCTATGAGACAGCAGTGCTGTCTTGTCTTCCACTATGCCTGCCCCTTTCCAGATCCTGCCAGAAGATCAACAAGGATGAAGCAGTTGGCCTGTATCGTACACGGCATTCACGATTTAACACAGCTGTAAAACCAGCACACATGTTGTGGGTCGACTGACTATTTTTTGTTTTGTTTTTTTAAGTTTTCTCAATGTTGTTAGAGAGCATTTGATGTTTGTGGATCAATATTGCTGCTGCATTAGTGTGTATGTTGCTAATTTTAACTACTTTATATACTGTTGGGTAGTTTAATCTACAGCAATCCATCATATTCTATAAGATCATCATATGTTTGTAGCGTCGCTGTCCTGTGAGAACCTCCTGTTTTCAGATGTGTGACGATGCATTTTCCAGCTGATCCAAGATGTTTTTTAAATAGTTTAGTTTAAGAAGTTTATCAGAACAACTCAAATCCAAAATCACCAAATATGGAGATGTTCTTTAATTGGATAGGAAGGGGATTCAAAACTGTAATCTAAATGTACTTAGTTACCTTCCACCACTGCTTATTATTGTCACAATCCTGGACTCACCTCGCCTGTTTTGCCCCCTCTGGGCCCCCCCCCTGGGGCTCTCCCCTGGTCTCGTTCTCTCTCTCTCTCTCCTCCTGTCTCTCTCTCTCCTCCAGCCCCTCTTCTCTCTCTGTTCTCTTGCCCTCTCTCTCTCTCCCCCCCTCTGCTTCTCTCTCTTGCTCTCCCTCTCTTTGCCTCACTCCCTGTGTTAGTTTGTTTCTAGTTTGTTTCTTGTCACTCTGTTTAGTTCAGTTATAGTTCATGTTTTGACTTTGTGTTTTCTGTCACTCTGGTTAGTCTTGTCTAGTTATGTTCTGTGTATTGTATTTTTCCCTTGGGTTATCTGTTCAG
>CABFOS010146678.1:0-10619 GCA_900660315.1 Diretmoides pauciradiatus | reverse complement strand
AGCTAAACAAGCGGATACCCTAAATCTGACAGAAAATGTTATCTGGAGGGAATCTCATAAAGTGCCTTCTTTGAATGTTTTCTAACATCTTCTTCTTCTTCGTCGTGTGGGCGGGATGGAGTTGTTCATCCTCATTCCCCAGGCTCGGGGTCGAGGGTTTATCCTTTTACCACCTCGGCCTGGGGAATAGGATCACCCGGGGCTACACTTCCGGACACACCTCCAGAAGCCACGCCATCGTCTTGTCATCCAGGACCGACAGACCATGCATCCCGTTGGGTGCCCGGTAGATTGGGCAGTCCAGGATGACATGTTCTGCGGTTTGTTCCTCGGCGCCACATTCACACGCCGCACAGGACGCCAAGCCCCATCTGTGCATAGATGAGCGGAAGCGTCCGACGCCAGTCCGGAGACGGTTGAGCCTCGTCCAGGCCAGCCTGGGCAGGTCCATCCCGGGGGGGGAGGGGCCTGTGACTGGGACGAGGAAGGAGGAACGAGGAACACGTCTTCATTTAACACTAAAAGTCAATAACAAACAAGTCATTCACTTGTTTGACTACCAATGTAATCAGGCCGTGGTTTGAGATTGGATAAATGGTATGCCTGTTGTTAAAGAAAAGAAAAACTCAGATACTCTTACCCTGTTATATATATCATCAATTTGTGATGTTCAATGCAGTGTTTTAGTTTATTTGTCAGGAGTACAGTATGAGCTTTCCTTCAACCTGCCTCATCTCCTTCTTCTTCAGTTAGTAATTACCTCCGCCCAAGGACGAAGTCCGGGGCGAGAGGTGATGTTTTCGGTAGCTTCCATTCGTTTTTGTACAAGATCACGCAAAAACTACCAGACCAATTTTCATGAAACTCAGTGATCAGTATCAGTATCAGTATCAGTAACTCAGTATCGGTCACCGATGACCCCCTGAAATTTTGGGGCAGATCCGAATCACAGGGCATCACGTACCCAGGAAGTGAGGTCTAATTGCTTAACGCATCATCTCTTTGACATTCTACTTAATATGCATGTTCCCTAAGAGCCAATGGGCACAATTTAACATGGCCGCCACCCAACGTCAACGCAACGCCGTGTAAACAGTCTCTGGCATCCTCCATCTCCACCTTTGTTGACTACTTGATCCGTCCTCTAGCTGAGGCTGTACCATCTTTTGTTAAGGACACAGGTCATATGTTAACTCTAATCGAGTATGTTAATCCGCTTCCTGATGACGAACTGTTGCTGGTGTCTTTTGACGTTAACTCTCTGTATACATCTATACCCCAGGAGGGAGGAGTAGAAGCACTCAAACATTTTCTCTCTAAACGTGACTCACACTCAACCCCCTCTCTAACCTGTATTGTTGAACTGGTTAAGCTGATTCTCACATGTAACTTTTTCATTTTCCAGGACTCTTGGTTTCTCCAACAAAAAGGTGTAGCTATAGTCCTTTTGCCCCTTCCTTCTCTAACCTTTATATGGGTCTATTTGAAGAAAATTTCATTTACAACAATAATACGTTCACATCTCATATTGCTTTATGGAAAAGGTATATAGATGATATTTTTGTTCTGTGGATGGGGAGCTTAGATCAGTTGAAAGAGTTTTTCATATATTTAAACAGCTGTTCGGAGTACCTCACGTTCACGATGGATTTTGATTCCACCTGCATTAATTTCCTTGATCTGTGGATCATACGTGAGAACAACATATTACATATTACATTCCGACATGTTTGTCAAACACGTAATACTATTTTACGAGCAGATTCTTGTCACCCCCTACCCCTGAAAAATAGCCTTCCATTTAGTCAATTTTGTAGAGTCAAGCGTATTTGTAGTAAACAGACAGACTATGAGAGAAATATGAGTGAGATGGAGAATAAGTTCCGCACAAGAGGTTATAAAAATACCCAAATCAGCTCAGCAGTTGAGAGAATCAATAATAGATCTAGGACAGACCTGTTTCAGAGAAAACCCAAGACTAAAAATCCCTCTTGTATTTTTACTACTCAGTACTCCAAATGTGCTGAACACATCAAAGGGACCATCAATAGTCATTGGTATATACTCAAATCAGACACCGGTTTACATAATGTCTATAGAGATCCACCTTTGAACGTTTTTAAACCAGGAACTAACTTGAGAGACGTGTTAGTCAAATCAGACTTGGCCCCGCTCCCTGTAGTGCCGTCCCAAACCCTGCTAGCTCCCGTCCCAGATGGTAACCGTCGTTATGGAGCTTGTACTCAGTGCAATTACACATACCGCTGTAGTAGTTTTAAGCACCCCCATACCGGTAAATCTATCCCCATTAAGGGTGTCATATCCTGCAACACTAAATCAGTCATTTATTTGATTACATGTCCCTGCGGTAAGTCCTACGTGGGGAAAACTAGTAGAGAATTAAAAACACGTATTGCGGAACACCGCAGTACTATTAGATGCGGTAATCTTAATTACCCAGTAGCGGCTCATTTTCTTGAATCTAGACATCCTATCTCTTCCCTTAGATACATTGGGATCGAAAGGGTCTCTCTTCCCAGGAGGGGTGGTAACCTGGAGAGCTTGTTAGCCAAGAGGGAGAACTTTTACATTCATTTTCTGAAAACTTTGACTCCTCACGGTCTTAATGTGGATTTTGATCTCAAGTGTTTCCTATAACTTCTTCTTTCTGGTTGTCCTTAGATCTTCCACCAGTAGGCGGGACCATAGATGGGCTACCCATGACGGCTTCTTTGGCTGATGTCCTAGCTCTTCTATGGCCCCACCACTCTGCTGTATCGAGCCTGTATATGCATATAAAAAAACACATACGTGTTAGGTAGGGACTACTAATGAATACTAGCTTTCAGCTTACTCTGGTGTATTTGATGGTTCATCTTTATGGTCCGTACATTAATGCACACTGTCCCTCTCTAATGCTGTAAACGAATATATTATATAGGCTATATTATGTGTTTTTTTCACTACAGTAACTTATTTGTTATCTGTTATGGTTGGTGATGTGTGTACTTAGTTCACGCCTTTCCCCCCCCACACCTGTCCTATAGACATTTCAATATGGTACAGTAGGCCTACTACTTTATACTTTACAACTAGTCATTACTCTACTGAATATTATATGTATGTGTATTGACTGTATGCATGGCTAACACCGTAGATTGTCATAATTGGTTCTGCAATTAGTCACCTACATATGTCTCACCACTTTCAGGTGTGATTTGTAATTAGTGACCCAGGTGTGTTATTATATAGGGCATGTTCTTCAGTGTTTGTTTAGGACTCGATGAAGGCTACGGCTGAAACGTTGTCTGATTAAATCCTTGCAACTAGAGCCTAAATGTGCGGTTTCTACTTTGTTTTCAATAAGAAAAATCAGCCATCAAACAACAAAATGGGCCCAGAAATGAAAGGTGCATTGCTAATCACAATTATTTTAACAGAATGGATTTTTTGAGTGGACCCTATAGCTTTTATGGGAAATGTGAGGGGAAAAAAGCTATTTTTCTACCCATAACCCCCCTTGTTCAACTGGCATGTAATGGTATAAAAAGCATTACTGCATTCAATAGAATACGTTATTCCTTTAATCAATCATCACAATTACAGCATTTAATATATTGCGAGAGCATGTGTTATTCAAATAAATCATCAGCCATGACATTTTCAGCACTTACAGTAATAGATTATGCGTGGCTGGTTTTCTCAAATTTATCATATGGTGGATGGATGAGGGTGAGGGTGTAAAACGTTTTATCTCGAATTTTCCTTGAAATACAGGTGCTGCATAGCCTAAATTGGGCTAAAGGGGAGAGGTCCATTCCCTTTCACCACCTCCTCAAAGCATCCCTGGTCTTGCTATTATGCTATACTGTATGCACACAACAGCAAGACATCATCAGGTTTTGGCTCATTGTGGGTAAATGGACTGCTGACATAATGGCCATTATCCTAACGTGACATTTCACAGCCTTAATTACAATCTGCTGCCTGTTTGTTGGAGAAACCCGGGTCTCTCAATCCAGTTAAGTGTAAGGGGAACAAATTGTGATTACTTGATAATAGACACTGCTAAGTCTGCCCCATTAACCATGCATCATTAGCATAAACAGGACTTTGGCTCATCATAAATCACAATGGCTTCAACTGAGTTGGTGGTTGTAATGGAGAACATCTTTCGTGTTCCGCAAATATTGCCATCACCTAAGCACTCACTCGAAAATGAAAAATAGACTGTATGGTGGAATGACTTACTGTATGCCGGGATCAGACTATACGATATTTTTGTCTTTCGCAATGGTCACCATGTCAGATTAGGAGATCATACCCCATAAATTCTTGCTGTGTCTTGGTCGGGAGACTGGCAACACTACAAGTATGACCCCGACCAATCATCCTTCACAGTGTTGCGCATTTGCGAGTTCATAGGTCGTCGGGGAGGAGGGTCAAGAAGTTGTCATTCATGGCTACTGAAGCGCTATGTGTGATGCCTGCGGTCTACTGTTCCGAAAAGAAGAAGAAAAAACGAGTGTGGACTGATATTTCTAGTGTATGGAGGACACCCGTCAGAGACAGGTGTTAGATGGAGCAAATAGTTTTCCACCGCTACGCTAGACCTCCACGCTGCGTTGTTGTATTGGTGAAATGTTGATTGTATGGAGATTTATGGACAATGGTTATTGATTATTGTAGGTAACACGTTGAAAATCTTAACGGTGAGCAATAAATATTCCATCAAAGACAAAGAAGGAAGTCGGACTCCGTTATTTCACTGGATACTAGTGGTGCTACGGCGAGCGCGTCTGTTATTACCCTGTCTGTCGCTCAGCCGCTACAGACCCGTTCCTGGGTGTCAGTAGAGGACAGTATGATCTGTCTATCCATAATGCATCTAGCTACCAAAAATGAAAACAAGATCAGGTTTTGTTTACATGTATGTGTATTGGTTGCTTTTATGGCAAACCATCCCATGAGTAGATAACTTGTGGCAGGATTACACACACACAAGCTAACTATATTTGTAGTAACAACAATGATCTTGTTTGAAATCCAGGAGTTAAATTGTCTCTACAACTCTCATGCTTCATTTTTATTCTCCTCTCCCATTGTGTTTGTCATGCAGCTCTCAGCCTCACTTTGCCCCCTAGGAAAGAGCCCAAAGAAATCTCTGAGTATCTTATTTTAACAATGTTTGGCTTCACCGTGTCTTTCCTGTTACCTTGTGACCTGAATGCAAGTCGAGTGAAAATAACACCCAGACAGATGTTGATTCAGATGGCATGGCGCATTATGCCAATCTTTAGAAAGGTTAGGTAAATGTAAAAAAAAATCATGTGGCACAACTTCCTGCAATATTATTTGTGAATATAAAGCTACATGATAACACTGTCTATAAATATAATATAGAAAAATATTTAATATTTTATATCTTGTGCAGTAATTTAAGTCCCCGAGTCAGCAAGCATGAATCCTGCTGAACGGGAGCAAAACAATGAACCAGTTCCGGTCAGAGTTAAGGCAATCCTCGGATAGAAAAGTGCAACACTCTCTCATTATCCAAAAATAGATGGCTAAAAACATGCATTTTGGTCTAGACACCCTTTATCAGACAATCAGACAGCATGGTATATACAATCCACGGGGTGGCAGTAAACAACAAAACAAGGTGATTACAAAAAATGTTATTACAATTGGAACAATATCTATAGAGAAAATATTGCAAGGGATGGCTCAGAGAGCAAGCAGGTACAGTAGAAATGGGAGGAAGAATCCTGAAATTAATCGCGAAAATAAACTCAAACCGATAATCATATCCCAGTATACAGTACTGTGCAAAAGTCTTAGGCCAAAGTTTAAAAAAAAGCTATTTATCTGAGCAGTACATGTTTATTTTCTCAGAAAACCACTATAACATTAGAACAAATACAAACAAGCATCAATCCAATAATTATTCCACCACCAGCACACTTCTTCAGGTAAGAGCCTGCTTAAAGTTGAAGACAGAGAAGGGTAGACCTGATACAGGACCCTTGGGAATCTATTTTCGTATGGGTTTTTACCTCTTCAAAAGGGGCCCTGTGATGCTCCATTGAGATTTCTCCCTACGAAAGTCAGAGAGGTCTATAAAGTAAAAGCAGTGTTGAACCTCACTTAGCCAAAGAGATGTCTGTAATCCTTCATTTTCACCGGGCTGGCACACGCTACACCTCCTTCGCACAAATCATTTTTAGACCTTGTTAAAGACAGGTACAGTACACCCCATATCTCCGTTGAACTCAAGGTGACTGCTTTCTAGTAATATGCTCACTACTGCCACTAGTGGTTGAAATGTAGACTGCAATTGCTTTTCTAAATGGCCAAGGTGCGCAACCTTTTATTACCTTGACAAAATCACATATTCTAGTAGCGAGGAGGAGAAAGTAGTAAAACAACCTCACTTATTATAGAGCCTTCAGCTACAACTTTCTGCTGCTTCTGTCACTTTAAAGGTGGAGCTTAAAGGTGCAATGAAGTCTGACCAATAGAATGAGGTGGTGTAAAACAAGAGATATGTTCCTGTTTTCTGGTTTCCATCTTGGACTATAAGTCAAGAAAAGGAGGCCAGCATCTTAACACATCAGCCACACCCACTGTCCATGCCCATTCAAGCTTGGAGGGCACGTGGCCCACCAGATTTTAGATATCTGGATTTTTATATTTGTCTTTTCTTTTCCTCTTTTTTTCTCTTATTTTTCATATTATTTAGTGATGATCATTTTATCTTTGAGTCAAATGTATTCTTCTAATTATGTCATAGATGACACCTCAAAAAGTCACACCCCCTATTGGTTTCTTCCAAAAGTTGCAGGAACACGGATCGTTCATTTGCGCATGCACAAATTGAATCGATCGAAGGACGAAACGAGTGTAGATACCGGTCGGATCACATAAGTGTCACCTGCAGTACATAAGGCCATAGGGAAATAGTTTCTTAATACCATGACAGATTACCATTAAAATTACATTTATTTTCACACTGCAGCTTAGTAGTAGACAAATAGTACAGCCTGCATTCTCATTTTCATTATCAATCACCATAATTAGGTTTATTTTGGCACATGAAGAAACAATGCTCCTGTGTCTGACGATCTACTTTAGTACAGAGACATCTACACACCAGCTAGAAATGTAACCTCAGTGGGTCGGACATCTTTTGTGAGTCCCGAGCATGCGCAAGAACGAAAGAACGAAATACTTGCTGGATCGTATTCGGATCGTAGATACTGGATCATTGAAGTAATGTGCATACGCAAATCCAAGTACGAAATGAACAATCCACTAGCAGTTACGAATCATACGTACTGGATCGCTCAAAAGATTCGTTCAAAAAGAACGAATCGTTCATGAATCGCCCAACACTTCACAACACTGTTGCACAATGCTGGAGGAGATGTAGGCTACAGCTTAACAGTGTTTTGCTGAAGTTGTTTGTAGAGCATCAATCCCTGTTTCAAACGTGTGAAAATGAAATTAAATTAGTTATACACTCTTAATTGCATTTGAGAAATACAGGCATAATTTGCTTTGCAAGATAGTTGGCTAGTACCAGCTAAAGTTAGTAGCCATCCCTCAATCCGGTTGTTTAGCCTTCTGGCTCGCTAGCTACAGTAGTCGTGACTTGTGATAGCATCCTATTTAATATCGGTAAAGGAGAGCTGTGTGAATCTTATGGCAGTGAGGTGATAGTTTTTACCACCACTATCACAGGTTATAGTTAGCAAAACACTGAATTCCATTTGATATCTCCAGGTCAAGATGCAGAGGAAAATCTCATCATTCTTTAAAAAAATGACAGAAAGCCCCAGCCCTCCTCAGTCAGGAGGATGATAGTGATAGTCAGTTATCTTAGTGATATAGTCTTTTTATGTGAATTTATGCCCCTTAAAATGTTTGGGTGAAGCAGACAAGATTTAGCTTTTTCAAGAAAAGTGGCAGCAGTGTAGAAGTGAGTGTCATTTTCAATAACCATAACAGCACAAATAACTGACATGAAAATATCTAAATTAAGTACAAAGTATAAATGCAGTATTGATTTATCCTAATATAAAGTGGTAGATTACTGAGCTACAACAACTGATCTAGTGAAGTTGTGAAATAATCCCCCTAAATTGCATCATTATCCCCCCCCCCCCCAGAATTTCGGCTTGCATGACGCCCCTGCAGGTTTGTACCTGGCTGTGCGGAGAGGGACAGAAAATATCTTGATGAGAAGAACTAAGTTGATTTGTTTATTGTATTTTATTCACACAAGCAACTAAATGCCATCTTGTCAGGTGCCAGATTGCACGGGTCAAACTTAGGTGAGTGGAGATAGTTTTCACTATTTCCCTGGAAATGACAAACGTTGACGTTAATTGGGAACAGCAGATAACTATGCAAGTGTGTGCCAAGCACTTTCATTTGAAGGATTTTGAAGACAACCTGCAAAGGCTAATTAATATTCCCTAAGCTGCTCCATTATTGAGGAGCAGTGTTGTCCCATCCGTATTCCCTCAAGGATAGAAACAGATGTGCCTTAGTAAAAATGCTCACAACTTCAAGTTAAATAATCTAGCTAACATACTACATTAGAACTTATATTCATATAAAATAAAAGGGTGCCTTTTTAAGTGGGCTTAGCTTGCTTGTATGTGTGGAAAGTAGAAACTCAGTTCTCATTTTTTAAATAAACCAAAAGGCGCTGATTTCCAATAATGGTGCCATTTTGAAACTAGAGACCCAGGTTACACTTTTACGCAAATGTATACTCAACTATGGAGTTGAATCCATGAATCCATGATGGATAGCTGCTGTTGACATAGCTTTCTCTGTGAAAAACACATTGAATGCATTGAATGCTGTGACAAATGTATTGACTAGCTTTGATGACTCAAATATGCCCCAATGTATATGATGCATGCTAGGCTACGAATGACAAAGGTTTATCTATATCAGCTCACTGCTATGGTAGGAGACCAGTTGCTAGTTAGCTTGCTACCCTGGGGTGAGATGACATGACTTGCTACCCCTGGGGAGAGCAGCTGGCATGCCAGTCAACTCTGTATTTGCAAATAGCTACAATAGATCAGGCCACCATGTAACCTACATTTTCAGCTCATTAGCTCAGGTCAGCCCACCTGCTGCTAGTCTTTAGTTCCTACTCACTGGAAAAGACAAACAAACAAATCAGTTCCAATTAGCCTGAGTTAAAGTTCAAGTTGTTTATTTGTTACGTCCTACAGACACGCAGTTCTGATGACCAGCACAATGTAGATATCATAATATTGGACTAGGCCTGTGGACCCGTACGCAATTTGGTGTTGGGAGAATTTCTCACTTGAACTGGGTCAATGGGTCCCTATAGACATGAAAAATCACCGAGGTGCTCGTCCACCACAGCGTCACGAATGATGCTATGGCCAAATCAAATATGGCTGCCATCGGCTATGATTAAAATCTAACTTTTTTTGTTTCTGAGAGTACTGTATATACACATGTAATACCTCCATTCCCACTGATTATGGTCTGTAGAATTCATTTCTGATATTGTTATGACCATTCTGGGTGATTTTGACCTTGAAAGGTCATGGTCACGGTCATTTTGCTATTCTGAAGACCTTGGCCACGACCTTGGACAGGTATAATAACTCAATATAACTCTAAGTGTTGTCAAAAATATTGAATGATCGATAAATATTAGAGGAGCCAGTTGAGGGGGTTCGGGCATCTGGTTAGGATGCCTCCCGGACGCCTCCCTGGGGAGGTATTTCGGGCATGTCCAACCGGGAGGAGACCTCGGGGTCGACCCAGGACACGCTGGAGGGACTACATCTCTCGGCTGGCCTGGGAACGCCTCGGGATTCCCCCGGAAGAGCTGGTGGAAGTGGCGGGGGAGAGGGCTTCCTGGGCTTCCCTGCTGAAGATGCTTCCCCCGCGACCCGGACCCGGATAAGCGGAGGACAACGAACGAACGATAAATATTTAAGTTTCATTTTTCACAAGTACGATTTCATTTTTTATGAGTACAGCTAAATACCTGAGGAGGATGTCGTTGCTCCGCCATGTTCTTGCGTGAATGATGAAGTGCTTCAGTCAGGGAGCGCAGACCAATGATGCATTTGACCGAGTGACCAATGAAGTCGCCCCCTTCTCTTCACCCTGCCTCCACGTCAAAATCATGTCAAACCACAATCGCACTGGTAAAAAATGAAATCGTACTGGTAAAAAATGAAATCAAACATGAAAGAGTAAAATAATTGCTTTTTCACTTTTTCACTCACAATTCAGAAAAATGTATCTTCATTTCAAAGATGTGTTTTCATTTCTTCATTTGCGTGCAATTTTTTTTCTAATACTTGTGGCGTTAATTTGTTTCCAAGCAAGCATATAACACGTTGGACGCACTCCGTGTCGTGTCGTTTCTGAAGCCGTCGACGCGTTGGCGTTGGATAACGGGGTGACCGTCGGTGCGACCCGCCCGAAACGCTCAGAAAAACTTGTGACCTTCAGTTGAGAAAATCCCGAGCGTTTTTCCCTCTCCTCACCGCAGCGTAATAAGCCGGGGCGGTGGCAGCAGCATTCTTCAGTCATTTTCCGGATGAAAG
>CABFOS010146667.1:0-10634 GCA_900660315.1 Diretmoides pauciradiatus | reverse complement strand
TCGGTGTCCCCCCGGAGCCAGTGGCTGCTGCTGCCGCCGACGGGGCTGCTGCAGTGTTGCCAGATCTCACTAGACAAATAAGCAACCAGGCCTGTGAAAACAAGCCCAAAACAAGCGACTTTTTCTACGGAGCCCCCCTAGGTTCCGGGGGGAGAAAAATAAAGAAATTGGGCGCACCATCGGTTTGTCTGTCAATTAACATCCGTGGGGACGGATTGGTAAACTGTGTGCAGTTTTGCAAAACTGAACTGTACCCACGGATTTTAATTGACAAACTGTGTGCATGGTTTTTCAATCTGTACCCACAGTTTACAAATCCGTCCCCAATGTGGATTGTAAAACCGTGCGCAGTTTATTTATTTTATTCCCCCCTGAACATTAGAAAACAGATGGGATATCAAATTTAGACTGTTGTACCAAGTACATTATATACACAGACAGTAAACCTCTGATAATTACAATTTGCACACACACATAAATATCATCCTGAATTCATAAATTCTTTATTTATTATTGCTTTTTATGCACTCATCTTCCTTTTTTTTAGTTCCTGGACTTCAAACCAATATGTCATAAAATAGAACTCAATAGAAACTTCCTTCTTTCAGTTAAAATATATCTCAGCAATTAAGAAAGACAGTACAAAGTGACTTAAGCCAGTACATTCAGACAAGTGTCGTAAACAGTGCAACATGGACTTTTCATTTGAACGTCTCTCACTCGCGTTTTCCTAACCAGAAAAAAAAACAGATTGCCCTGCTCTGCCTCTGATTGGCTAGTACTCGTTGCCATCAGGGTAGGAGCCAATTAGAAGCAGGATGCAGGCGGGAAAAAACTCTGCTGTCTCCTGTGTGTATGGGGAAAAGGGAGGGTCAGAGGGAACAGGCAGGACAAACTATCCTACGTTTAAATATATCGAAAATATCTGATTGACAACTTATTATGGAGCTGGGAACAAGCCGAAATAAGCAACTACACTTTAGAAACAAGCCCCCAAAAAAACGCGACCCGCGACTATCAATATTTGTAAGCAACTTTACAGAAAAAAAAGCCCAAAGTCGCTTATAATAAATCCCGGGTAGCCCCTTTCATACAGACAGTCGACCCGTGAATAACCCGTGTCGGCCTCCCAGTCTGAAGGGGGTATAAGAAGCCTGTGGATAGCAATGTAAACACCTTTCTGCCTCTCTGATCCATCCTTATTCTAGAGATCCCAGGGAACCAGCTGAACTCTGGGCTACACGTGGGTTCTATGCACTTGGGTTAAGCTGAGTGCTGATCTCTGGTCACATGTTTTTTTTGTGGGTTTGAGTTTATGAAATATAAATAAATACACAGAGGTTCTTGGAGGGTAGGACTTGCTGATAGAAAACTACATCTTTGGAACCTTTGCATGGCAAGTGTAACAAAACATCTAGATGCTTTCTGCACTAATTATCATTTCACCAGGTCTCTTCAACAGGTATTAGCTACATTAGACAGGATGTATCTATTTGTGCATATAGGCCATAAAACTACCAGCCTCCTTTGCCTGAAGCAAACATGCAACCTAAGTAGAGCATGACCAACTTCTCGGGTGTCTCCTCATTGGATTGTAGATTGACCATCATTTTCAATCAATTTCAGTCCATTTTATTATTAGCCTATGGGGTCTCAACACGATGCTTATGATGGGGCACTTCAAAAGCAAGCCAAGTCCCCAAGAAACCTTCATACCTAACATGTTACCTATCTGAGCATCTGATCGTTCTATGAGTAGCAAATTTGATGAATTTGAAAAAATAAAAAATCCAGAACAGCCCAGCTGGGACTAACGATTCTGTCTGTTTACCAAGCTGGTGTCAGCCTTTTGTTCAAGTACCTGCCTCAGTCTTTTCTTCAAGCATTCCCTATCCTGCAAAGTGGCGCCGCCTTGCCCCTGCCCCCACCCCCACCCCAATCTCCACAATAGAAAGGCTTTGAACATTTGCATTCCACAGGTCCTGGGGGGCCACTTGTGTTTACTATTATACCATCTGTATGACCATATTATGGTTGCAGGCGCTGCCTGAAGATACCAATCAAGCCTGCTGCCATAACACACCTCTGTTAAGGATACATGGAGCCTTGTCGACATAACAGACCGGGCAAGCAGCCCACAACCCTGACCAGAGCTGTGGAGAGAGATTATTCAACCCCACTTTCTATGTGGGTAAACACAACAGCATCCAGTTATTGATCTTAAAGTGCTTCATTAGATGGTGTATGAAGCAGGAACTAACACAAAATGAATGATTAATGTTAGTGTGTACTTAGCATGGCCTCAGTTTTATTATTGGCTGATACTTTACCATATCAATAATGTATGTCTTATTATGCTGTAAACAACAAAACAACAGACAAATAATAACAGGTAGACATTCTCATTAGTTCAGAACACAGCTTACGTTACTTTCATCTCTTGTAATTACCATAGGCTAGTAATTTCACATTAGTTGAGCAAAGTGTCTAGTGTGCTGTTGTGCACTTACAATGACAGCCCTGACCTTCTAACCCTCCACTGTGAAGCAGAGCAGGGCCTGCTCTTCCATTACAATAAGCCTAACTGCCTGGTTGGTATTAAGAGGGCATGACGGTTTCAAATTGTGTCCTGGTTCAGGTTCTGACTCTGGGGTGGGGGGTGGTGGGGGGTTTACCCAAAGCCTTTGAAGGCAAAACAGACCAGAGAGCTGTGGGAGGAATACATGGAATGCAGATAATACATGCAAAGGATTATGTACCTGCATGCACATCAAATCTGTGTGGTTTCACATTTAATACCAACATCTCCTTTGCCGGGATACTGTGAAAGGTTGGAGATTAACATATGCTGTCACACCACGTCTTCCTACCACTTCAGTACTGTTTTTGGTGTAAAGTGAACTTGTGTACTTGTGCACTGTTTTGTCTTTTGGTGAAGTGCTTTCGCTTGTAAGGGTAACGTTGTGTTATCCTCCAAAGAACAAGTTAATAGATAAAACTGTCATACCACAACAAATCTAGCCCTTACCGTCTTTTATTTTTGTGGGTCAAGATAACCAACCTCAGTTCAAGTCATTTTGCATATATCTCACCTTAGTTTTGAGCACAGAATCCTTTAAGGCATAACGGTTTCATTAGTAACTACATATGATTCAGTAGCTATTACATTTCCTTTCTGTCGTCATGACATGAAGAGTAGCCATAAATCAAGCTACGTGCTTTTAACAGTCGGGGCTGGCGCCACGCTTCTCTCCCTGCCTGCACCCCCTCATGTCTCTCTGCCCTGTGTGGTATATATTCAATACACGGTTCCTCTGAGTAGAAAACTTGCAGATGTAACCGATAGTGAGTTGTACTGACTTCCCCTCTGGTATCTTCACTGAAATCTGTCAATATGCAACATTTCAAGTGTATATCAGGAGATGCGTTTCAACAAAATGTACCCAGCAAAAACTCCTCCACTCAAGGATGTTCAATATAAAGTATCTACAATGAAGGCTGAAGAGCTCTGGACAGAAATCCGCTATTGGGCAGAATATCATTTTCAACCAGAGTGAGTCAACGTACTATTCAGAAAATAAAGAAACACGCTCAACTCCACTGCCATTATTTGTGCTTTTTTTACACAAAGGACCTGTCTATTCTATTATTTATTCACTAATTAGTGATAAAAGAAGGGTAAATAAAGTAAATACACAACATCGCTAAAGACAATAAGGAATGGTAGAAACTGTGGCTGTGATGCGTTGCTTTGTCTCAGCTCTGTGGACGGGCAGGGTGAGACAGGTAATCCTAAGATTTCTTAAGGAAAGAGTGGAAAAGCCATACCTCTTTATCCCAACAGTGCTGACTTAGACTGGCTGAAAGTTTTTCACTGTCAAATTAGTTGTTGTGTGACCCTAAGCACTCAAATAAAATTCCCATCATTACATTCAGAAATGGTTTCTCCTCTATCCATTATCCAGTGAATGGCAGGTGAAAAAAAATGAATGGTGGTATAATTGGCTATGGCACATCCATTATTCAAAATGAAACACTCTGAAGTTCATTTTACAATGTCCTCAGTCTGGCATGGCAATTACGCAACATTTATTTGACAAGTACTTCAGTAGGCAGGCAGTTTGTGAGTCCACCATGAAATACCATTTAAAAAAGTGTGACGTAGACTCATCATCATTATTATTATTATCATCATTATACACATTTTCTAAAGATTTTCTAAACTGCACCAGTGGAAGTACAAAATTTAGAAATTCTCCCACAAGGCTATCTCTTCAGATGCCCCATTAGAAAAGTAAGTATTGCATCCAATAACCAGATGAGAGCCTGAGAGCAGAACAGCTGAATACTTAACAGCAGAGTAGCAATTTGATGATGTGATGATGAAACATTGCATGCCACTTATCAGCAGAGTCATCGCCAGTAGTATAATTTTCATGTAAAGAGCCACCATGTCTGTGTGGCTTTCAAAAGGCATGGTGAGATTAGTGTTTACTAGAGTTACTTATGTCTACATTAATATGTATAGTAATCATGTGCTCTGCAACATTGTATCAGCATTCCGCTTTAGTTCATGGCTTTAAACAATGCAGCTCTTTGTGTCAGGGAGAGATTTACGAGTGAACTATCACTGTAAATACCACTCTTTCACAACCCCCCCCCCCCACTGTTTCAGAATTCGACTGAAGAATGAAAGAAGAGTTTTTTAGCAGCATGTTTCAGACCCATTTAAAAGCTCCAAAGGTATTCCCCGATCTACTATTATGTTAAAGAGATGGGCCAAATATTTAATCTGTTATCATATTTTACACCTAAGCAATGACAAAATGACAGGCTTTTAATTTCTGCCAGGGATACTCAGTTCTTGTCCCTTGTGAAAGTGAGGTGAGGCTCTCTGAATGAAAACTCCTGTCTCCTACAAGTTCAACAGAAGCAGCATGTCATCAGAGATCGCTTCAGGCACCACATACTGCTGCTGCATTCTATGAAGGAAGGATGAGGGACATCAACGCAGCACAAAGAACCAGCTTTTAAATGGCCAGACTGAATACTGAGGTCAAATGCAGACACAGAGCCATTCTGTTGTGTCCCGAAGGCAAGACGTAACAGGGAGCAACACAATGTTTTCATGAGTGAAAATTTGCTAAAGAGAGTTTTAATGAATAGAGCAGCCTCTCAGTAATGCGGAAATTGCTTTGGACCCAACAGAGACTGATTCAGAAATGAAAAGAAAGACAAAACTGCATGTCGTTGTAATAGTTAGCCTGGGGCTTGAATTGAATATTTCACCTTTTGCGCCAAAGCTGTGTCAACTCAACTAACTACGACAAAGTCAGAAAAGGGTTTGATACAATAGCAACCGTCTATCTTGACACTTGCCATAAATAGGCAGAAATAATGACTCCATGGGGAGTGCAGGCATACAATATAGAGGTTTAACCATTGAACCCTTTATGAGTCAGTAGGAGCCCTTGCTGCTGACACCTCCCATGTGATGACACTGTGCTCTCAGTGATGGCACTGCAGTAATGGAACAGTGTTACTGCTTTGTCTTTGTTTCAACTACATCTAACATACATTAGCTTGAGAAAGACAAGTTCATTATTGTAACTAACAAAAACAAAGACCACCTTAAGCACCTGCCTTTCCATAAGCACTGCCCCTGTGTGGTATTCCTTAGATATTCTTGAAGGTCATGTGATAACCATCACAGTTAATTGCAGGCTCTTAAAGAATTAATTAAAACAGAGTAATGGCTCCAATGGAAAAAATTAACAAAGATCCAGGCTTTGTTAAAAATTGGGTGTGGCTACCAGCTTTTCATATGGAGGAGAGATGCTTCCCCCCACTAAGGTTGCAGATGTGAAGTGCGAGGACAGGCAGCAGATACTCTGTGCCCTCTCCGAGGGGTGTATGCTGTTCCATATTAATGACAAAGAGACGAGCGGGAGTAAGAAGTCGCTATCATACACTCATTTGTTTAAGAAGAGACTGCTTCACAATACAGTCGGCGGGAGTCCACAGGAATCCAGTGAAAGCTGCGGGTTGCATCAATGACAAAAGAGAGAAACAACCTCACTTTTTGTCCCAAACACAAGGGACTGACCAATTTCAGTCCTGCTGGTCTTTCACCAAATCAAGAATACCTTCATGCATTTCAATGGAGGTTTTCTTGCATAGAAGAAAGGAGGGCTACTGCATAGCACAGTCATTTCTCCCCCGTTGTCAAGCCTTTCCTTTTAACTGAAACAAATAAACCATTATTTTTCATTGCAGAGCAAGGATGCTGTGTGGGAAGATGAGACAAATTGTTGAGAAAAAAATGGGAAAAAGAAAAGTTGGCATCTTATTTGATAAATTACGTGTAAACTAGTTCTAAAATCGTAGGTCTTATCTCAAGTCAACAGCATTTGAAATAAATTTAGAAGTCAACCAGCATTTCTTAAGCTGTCTGGGAAATAAAAAAACGGACGAATAAATAAGCAATTTCAGTGATGATTATAGAAAATGAATATATTTCACACTCTCCTCTAAAAGTGGGTCAAGCCAAACACCAATGTGTAATTCAAAATTCACATGCTGACTGCTTTACTGATATTCCTGTGTGTAAAACTTGTCACATGTGAACAAAAGACCTTTTTTCTAATTGAGTCATTGCTTGGAGTGATTACATTTGCTACACATGCTCTTTCATTTCCTCCAGGCAAAGCCTCTCATACATCTCCTCGCTCTGTGTGGCTAGTAAGTCTGTGAATTATGTCCTCAACGTTGTCTCACTACATGAGATTTCGAGGAGTGAAATGAATATCAGGCCCCTTTTACCAGAAGGCATGTGAATGATGTGTACTACAAACTAGAGGTGTGAATCCTCACTGGTCTCACAATTCGATTACGATTCACCTGTCAACGATTTGATTGCACGATGCATCTCAATGTATCGCATCCTCAATTTTCTATAGTACTGCACATGGCTACTTTTTCATCAAGCAGTCGGATAAATATGAACTCCTTTTTTTTATTTAGAAAGAGCTTTAAAAATCAGAATGTCAACATAAATGTCTTAACTTTAAATTAAATTGCAAACCAAAATAAATGGTACTGTACAGGCCTAGTATAGATTTCTGAGTTTATGGGTGTACTTGAACGCACCATGAAGTGTGTCGGAGTCGGCGCCTGCACTTGAATGCACCATGAAGTCTGTCGGCGCCCACATGCTTTACTGTACAAAGCGATCTAGATGATCAATCGATTTATCACTTGCTGCTGCTGATCTCTGCTTCTCGCAGCTATATCTCCCGTAATGTTAGCCTAGCATGTAGCCTAGCATGTACTGTAGCCACTGCGACGTTGCTCCAGGAAGTAATTGTAACTTCCAGCCGAGGCTGGAAAATCAACACTAAATGTTAGTAGGCTATAATCGATTATGCTCTGTCACTGCATCGATGCAGAATCGTCCACGTCCGCATCGCGATGCATCTTAGAATCGAGAAATTTCCACACCTCTAATCTACGTGTTACATAACGTCAGCTGTCAACAACAGAAAAAAAGCACTAACTGCAGAAATTGGTTTTGCATGACTTGCAGTGACAGAGGTAAATAAAATGATCATCTCCCATCAGAGAGTCGAACCACCAACATGAACACAAATTAATTCCATTTTCAGAAAGCTTTTCTTCAGAGCTTCACATAATATGTCCGGTACTACGGAGAAACATGGTCAAAATCAGTTGAACTCCTTTAATGATATTTACATTGATCTTTTAGGCTTTAACCTGGAGCAAAGACTAAAGTAGATCAGCAACAGTACAAGAAACTCAAAGCTCAAAGTTCTCGTCTTCATTTACATCAGCTACTAGGGGTGGGAATCACTTCACGATATGATATTATCACGATATTTGGAGTTTTGCGATATATTAAGTATTGCGATCAAATTTGTTGCGATATATCACAATTATTTTAAGTAAAATAAAATGTAAAATGACAATTAAAATTGAAGTCCCGACAAGTGCCAAAATGACGCCTCAAAATAAGTGAATGAATTTAACTCAAAACTTTTTTTTTATTTGATCCAGTTCTACTGAATTTCAAAATAAAACAGCAAAGATTTCCAACTTCCGATCTGTCACAGTGCAGTTGTTTTAACACTCGACACCTACAGGATTTTGGCAGCAATGAACTTTAGCATCACTCCAGCTACAAAATGAAGAAAAAATAGGTTTTATAATGTGCATACAAATAGATAAAGTATCGATACTTGGCACTACTGTATCTATATTTATTGCGGAAGAAAGTATCGCGATACTATGCTGTACCGATATTTTCCCCAACTCCTAGTTAGGGTGCAGGATCTCAGTCCAAAACCTCTTAATTCTTCTTCACTCTAAAGCTGTTTAAAACAGGGTGTTCCAAGTTTCACCCAAGTTACATTTCAGGATTTTAAAGACCTTCGAGGAGGAGGAAACACCGGAAACCATCTACTGAATAACAACCAGGACCAAGACAGCCGCTGTCAGACATGATGTACAAAACCACTAAAACTATTAAAAAGGCTTTATTTAGCTGTGCTGAGTCGATTAGGCCTTGAATTAAGGGAATAGGACTCAAGGCATCTTAGGACTTTTCCAGGACCTGCACAAGGGTAACAACAACGGGATAAACAGGAATGGATGCCGGGGCGGAGGAGGATAATGTTAAAGATATTGGCATTATAATATAATAATAATAATAATCAGTGGTTCTCAACTGGTCTGGTCTTGGGACCCACATGTTCCCATGGTTATTAAGTCGCGACCCACTTTTATATCATTCAAACCAAGAAAATGTATTCGTCAACTTTTTAACATAAAAATAAACCAACATTTTCCTCCCTGCCTTCAGAGCACATTACTCTACAATAACACACTAATCCTGATTAATAAACTGATGAGTATGAGCATCACAACTGCTGCTGATCCTGGTGAATATGAATAAAATGATCATCATAACAGCATAACTGTGTCTACAAACATAATATGATCATCTCTCTGAGTAGATCTACTAAACATACTGTTTTCACTTAACTTATTTGGGGAAGCTAATGAGATAGTTGGGGATGTGCTTTACTCTTGATAAGAGTTTCCAAGTGGGTCGCAACCCACCAGTTGAGAAACACTGTATTACATCATGTCACTCTACCAAACCCAGACAAGGCGTTCACTGACCCCCAGTGTATTCCTGCTCATTGTGCTCACCAGACTGTATGTAATGATAAACCGGTTTAGTCCCATCAGACTTATTCTCGTCGTGATGTTTTAAGGGCTAATTACCGCGAGGTAATGAGCAGCGGTCCAGCAGCGGGCCAGCCCACAGCCAGACCCGCCCCTGAGCAGAGACCAAGCCAAACTCCTGCCACAAATGTGCAAGTTGAAAGCTGCTCTCTTGTCAGTAAAGGGAGAACGCGACTCAACGCTTCTGCAGACCTCCACGGGTCTAATGATGCTATCGGCGTGTATATGATCCATCAACAGCATCCGTCGACGTCAGGTTTTACATGTAACCCCCGCGTCTCGCTGCAGCCCAGCACGGTGCATTACGGCAGTGGTTCTCAACCAGTGGTCCGGGGACCACCAGTGGTCCTTGAGGGGGTTCCAGGTGGTCCCCAGCTAAATGATGGATAGTTGGGAACCAAATGGACCCTTATAGGTCTGTAACTCTTGAGAGTGTACAAATAAAACCAATACGGGTCCATTTGGACACTGAGTTAAATTATTGTTAAACATCTGCATTACTTAATTTACAAGAAGTTTATACAATTAGAGAATGTAGAAGAATTGTTATTTTGATCAAAGTTTGCCTGTTATCTCTCTACCACATCAATACAGTTTTGGGTCTGAGAGTCGAAATCTCATCAAACGGTCCATGGCTCTAATGAGACTAAATAATGATCCTTGATATGAAAAAGGTTGAGAACCACTGAACTAAATAATGGTCCTTGATATGAAAAAGGTTGAGAACCACTGGACTAAATAATGATCCTTGATATGAAAAGGGTTGAGAACCACTGGACTAAATAATGATCCTTGATATGAAAAAGGTTGAGAACCACTGGACTAAATAATGATCCTTGATATGAAAAAGGTTGAGAACCACTGGACTAAATAATGGTCTTTGATCTTTGGTCTTTGTTTTATTTTTTTACGTGATAAGAGATTTATGTATATACACACACACCTCACAGTGCCGGAACAAATTCCTATTATGTGTAATATCATAACATGGCAATAAATGTTTCCTGATCCTGATCTGAAAAAGGTTGAGAACCACTGGACTAAATAATGATCCTTGATATGAAAAATGTTGAGAACCACTGCAGTATATAGTATGTAGTGTAGTGTTAGAGCCCTATGGTACAGTATATCAGTATATAGTATGTAGTGTAGTGTTAGAGCCCTATGGTACAGTATATCAGTATATAGTATGTAGTGTAGTGTTAGAGCCCTATGGTACAGTATATCAGTATATAGTATATAGTATATAGTGTAGTGTTACAGCCCTATGGTACAGTATATCAGTATATAGTATATAGTGTAGTGTTAGAGCCCTATGGTACAGTATATCAGTATATAGTATATAGTATATAGTGTAGTGTTACAGC
>CABFOS010146654.1:0-28570 GCA_900660315.1 Diretmoides pauciradiatus | reverse complement strand
TGGAAAGCGGTTTTAACATTTAATCAAAACAATTGATATCAAGGTTTTTTGAATTTTGATATCAAGTTTCCGAATTTTGATATCAAGTTTCCCAATTTTGATATCAAGTTTCCCAATTTTGAAATCAAGTTTCCCAATTTTGATATCAAGTTTCCCAATTTTGAAATCAAGTTTCCCAATTTTGATATCAAGTTTCCGAATTTTGATATCAAAATTGGGAATTTTGATATCAAAATTCAACTGACCAATCCTGCTGTGTAAATTTGGTGGGAATTAAGGGTTTGAATTTGCATTTTGATATCAAGTTTCCCAATTTTGATATCAAGTTTCCCAATTTTGATATCAAGTTTCCGAATTTTGATATCAAGTTTCCCAATTTTGATATCAAGTTTCCTAATTAATTCAACTGACCAATCCTGCTGTATCAATTGTTTTGATTAAATGTTAAAACGGCTTTCCATATCTTTCTAGTGTTGAATCTATCCACTTGGAAAGACAATCTCTCTTCAGTAATACTGCTGTGGACTCTAACCCAGCCATGGATAACAGACTGCCTCAGGTTAAATTGTAACGGGCCTTTTCAGTAAGGACGCAGATGAGTGACATGTTGCAATAAATAATCATTTGAAATTGTGTTCACAGATCGTGGCTGTGGCAGCGAGGAAACTACAGGATGCACAGGAGTTTGCTAAAAAGCACAACATCCCCCGAGCATACAGCGGCTACGAGGAGCTGGCCAGAGACCCAGACATAGGTCAGTTTATGTCACACCTGCTTCAAGTAGGGATAGTTCATGATCATTCCTAGCACTTGTTGACTGGACCACGACAGTGACAATGTTGCTGACTGATGCATTTACTGCTGACTGACTGATGCATTTACTGCTGACTGATGAAGTTACACTATTGACTGACTTTAGCACACGTGACGAAATGCATTCAAGTGCGCCTAGGACATTTAGCGCTGTCATGGTGTGTTGAATGTACCATTCAGGTTAGGAAATTCCAGTGTTTGCTGGAGGGTTACACCATTGGTTTACTTTCACTGTAATACATTGTGATGCATTCAAGTGCACCTGTGTGTATAGGCCTATACACACACACACACACACACAATTATCCTATCATATCCCTACAGTACAGGGACTTATGTGTTTGTGCTAATCAGTAGTGAGTTTATAGTGATCAATCATATACTTTATAGTATTTCTTCTCCATTCCTATAATATTCCAAAAAGATATTATATAGAGTGTATACATTTTCTCTCCTTTTTGTATAATTTACTTATATATACTTAATATAAAATGCATTATAGGATTACTATAGTTAATTACCAGTCGTTACACTGTCCTACATGGCTGCTCCACCCACCTAACTCTACAACCAATTTAAAGCAAACACACCATTATTGTGAATTCCATTTAACCCAGGTCTGGTTTCAGTATTCCCAAAATGTCATCTAATGGTTTAACATACATTTTGACCACTAGAATTGTCCTATATGCTTCTCTGATCTGTGCCTCCATCTGTGTGTAGAGGTGGTGTATGCTCTGATCTGTGCCTCCATCTGTGTGTAGAGGTGGTGTATGCTCTGATCTGTGCCTCCATCTGTGTGTAGAGGTGGTGTATGCTCTGATCTGTGCCTCCATCTGTGTGTAGAGGTGGTGTATGCTCTGATCTGTGCCTCCATCTGTGTGTAGAGGTGGTGTATGCTCTGATCTGTGCCTCCATCTGTGTGTAGAGGTGGTGTATGCTCTGATCTGTGCCTCCATCTGTGTGTAGTGGTGGTGTATGCTCTGATCTGTGCCTCCATCTGTGTGTAGAGGTGGTGTATGTTGGAGTCATTCACCCCTACCATCTGAGTGCAAGTTTGCTCTTTATGAACGCCAAGAAGAACGTGCTGTGTGAGAAGCCCCTGGCCATGAACTCCAGAGAGGTGCAGCAGATGGTGGCCGCCGCCAAGATGAACAACGTCTTCCTCATGGAGGTACGGTATGGCTGCAGAAGCATAACAATCCCTTATCCCTCTCTCCCTACCTTTTATTTCTCATTTATTTTCACCAAAAATCACCAATAAAACAAATGAAATAAAATAATGACAAGAAATATACAAAGACATTCATTAAAACGGTTACATGTAATTGTGATGATTTAAATGTGCGCTCACCCAGACTGGATGCTGAGCAGAGAATTATTTAATAACACTATAACTGGGTCAGCGTACTTCCTCATGCACATTAATCACTTTAATGTAGGAAATAAACAATGTCAGAAAAATGTTCTTCTTTGGGTGATGCTCCCATTTACTTTACCATATACCCGTGTGCTCCCCACCACACACACTCATACTGATTTCATGTTCATTTAAACACCTGTTGCTGTGCTGCCTCTCATCACGTGATCATCATCCCACACTGCACCCTGGTGGTCAGAGGGAGATAAATACAAACACATACAACATTCAAATTCAAATGGCTCCTACATACATCCTCCTATATACTGTACACATGTATACGTCATGTGATTGATGTAGGCCAAAAGATCGATCAATGAGGGTGATAACTACTTAAAATAAAATATGTTGTCCCTTTGCCTCGTACTTATTAGCAGTGGTTAAATTTAGTTTGGTGGTATGTGACAGTTCCCACGTGTACCAGTTTCACTTGTTTTTTAGACTATTTACAATAAAGAGCCATAAGACTGTCACATTTGTGTATATTCTTAATACCTCTTTTTTTGTTTCAGTGTGTTACACTGATATTACATTTGCATATTGAGTGCTGGCGGAATGATCAGGAGCAAGAATTCCAATGTGTTTGTACTTTGTGCAAATGGCCAATAAAACTCTTGAATCTCTCTTGAAATATGACAGGAATTGTCCTATAAGGAAAAGTAGTTACCAAAGATCTTGGAATTGGTTCTTGACACTTTGGGCCTTATTGACTGATGAGGCCTAAGGAACTGTGTCAGTAGCCCTTCGTTAAGACACTTAATACAGGCTATTAACCTTTATATCATGGTTCAGCACTTAACAAGGGGCACAGGAGTATTTCTTACTTATATTGACTAGGTTTCGCCCCTTGTTGCTATTGGTTGTTTGTAATGCCGGAGGTTTAAGCATTTAAGTTTATTCTACTGCTGCATGTAGTGTAAGATCAGCAGCGAAACACCTCAAACGTAACGGATGCTTCCCCTCACCTTTTCCCCAGGCTGTATGGACCCGATTCTTCCCTGCCTCTCTGGAGATCAAACGACTGCTGGCCCAGGGGGAGGTGGGCGAGGTGAAGATGGTGAGGGCGGACTTTGGAGTGCCGCTAATGCATATACCAAGAGCAGTGGAGAAGGAGCTGGGCGGGGGGGCGCTGCTGGATATTGGCATCTATTGCCTGCAGTTCATATGCATGGTGTTCAATGGAGAGAGGCCAGAGTGCATCCAAGCCACAGGGGTCTGTCTGGACACAGGTATATAATACAATATAGCGTGTGTACGTGTTATGATATGTGACTACTGTTTTCTCACATTAACTGTATATACATTTACCAGATTTACCTTGGGACATGTGTACATTTACCATTTTCCCACATTAACATATGTACTGAATGAAATATGATAACATTTTAGGCACTAGGCATCTAGTTGTAAATGTTTCCTACCTAAAATTAGTTGTATTTAAATACTTATCCTGGGAGCAGGTTTGTCCATATACTGTACATTGGAGTTCAGTGCTGCAGCAGTATTGGATGCTGTTGGTAGTGGGCATTGCTTTCACTATGAGACAGCCACTCCAACCAACCTGCCACCTGCTACCCTGAATGTAGCCAAGGCATCGGCAGGTCCATGTGTTAATCAGCAGCCACGTGTCCTGTCAAAGTGTCCTTCAGCAAGGCACTGAACCCCTACTGTCCCTGCTCACCTGTGAGGTCCTCTACCTCCCCATAGCATCTGATCATAGACACAGGTACAGCACCGTCCACATGTTGGTACATTTTGGCTGTGCCTGGTAAGTTAGTCTGCTCTTCCAGCCACTTTAGAGAGTAACTAACCATCGTTTGAAGTGTATTTATTTATTTTATTTAAAAAATTAAAAAATCTTGGCTGATAAAAATGTGAAAAACGCTGCCTTTCACAGGGATATCAGCTCTAAAGTGACTGTGCTGCACATTGTAAGACATCTACCTCACCACTGCTTCTCTTTCACATCAACAGGCTCCTCATCTTCAGTGTGGTCATACTCTGTTTTACTCATTTACTTGTAATAATAGGTTAAAACTGGTGATCTTGAAGGTGACCTGTTGCCACTGGTAGTACTTTAATGTGCAGCTATTGGTTGTTAAGGTTGTTAATCCAGGGAGTATTCCTGAAGAGATAAGGTTTGATAAGGATAAGGATTTGATAAGGTTTTTCTTATCTTTATCATTTGGAGTTTAGTTCAGTCTTTTTTTTTGCATTGTAACCATCACCATGAAGTTTGATAGTCCAGATACTTAAATTGCCATGCATTATTATAATTATTATTATTATTGCTATTTTGCAAGATAAGATAACATAGTATTTACTGCCCCAATATCTACAATAGACAATATACAACACATTACTAATCATTTATATAGCAAATAAGTAATCACCAGTGCATGAGAATAACATTAGTCTCACTGTATTCACCATGTACCTGTACATGTTATTGTAGGAGTGGATGAGAGCATGACTGTCACTATGAAGTTCTCCAGGAACAGAATGGCAGTGATCATTTGCTCCTTAACTGTGGATCTTCCCAACGACGCTCTTATCGTGGGCACTAAGGGCACCATCAGGGTAGGTCATTGGAGGAGGGCTGCATAACCCACTTACCAAAGGCAGAAATATTTAAGAAGTGAACTTAATGCAGTTAAAGTCTGGCTTGAAAAGTTGGTTTAAAAGCTGGTATGAAAGTTTGGCTGATAAATTTCCAGGCCTGGGGAATTGCACATAAAGTATGGGGGGGGAAGTTAAGACTACACACATCATGTTATAATTTCATTTCATCATTTCAAATATTGTGATATTTGTTGTTTTGAAGCATAATCTTCCAACTGTAGAGTTGTGGAATTCTGAAATGGAAAAGGTGTAGCTGTCCCTTGACATGTTGATTTCTAGGTCCCTGTCCATATGTGGTGCCCCACAACGCTACTGGTGAATGGGAAGGAGACCCACTATCCATTGCCAGAACAGTGTCAACCCCTCAACTTTAAGAACAGTACAGGGATGCGCTACGAGGCAGAAGAGGTTCGACAGTGTCTGCTCAAAGGTAGTGTGCAGTACAAAGCCTCAGAGAAGCTGGCTGTTATAGAGATACTCTGGTCTGTAGCCTAGCAGCAAATTGAATAAGTAAATGAACACAAGCACAACCAGCAGTAGGTAAATGTTACAATTTATGAATGAATGTTTGAGTCACTTGCAATTTGCTCTATTTAACACAAGGTGGCATCAGAACACTTGAAAGCATAATACCACTTTATTAGCATGCATATATTTCTGTTTCTGCTGTACAGGGCTGAAGGAGTGCCCAGGTATGACCCATGCAGACTCTCTCCTATTGGCTGAGCTGGAGGACGAGGCTCGCAGGCAGGTGGGGGTAGTCTACAGCCAGGACCACCAGTAGATGTTACACTTGCACAGACTCTCTTCCCTGACTGAATAAAACAATTTCATCCTGGGGGAATGAAAGAAAAGAAACCCAGTGTCCTAACTGCACTCTGCACCCATATGCTGCCGCAAAGTAAACACGCTATATTGTTAGGACAAGGACATCTAATTTTCTGAGATGGTGTGAAGACGTGGCTTATCCTCTTACCATTTAAGCCCTGACTGAGTATAGTCATTTTACTTGTGAGGGGTCGATAAGATGTGTTTGACTGACCTGGTTTACCTTCATCAGGGACGTTTCTTTCTAGTCAAGATGCTGGTCATAGTTTTGTAGTCAACTCTGTAAGCGAAAACTTTAGCCTCACTGACGACTATGTACAGTATAACTACATAGAAAACACTAGAAAAAAAGATATTGAAAACCTAAATTTTTGGAGGTTTGGACAAAGAGTAAAATCTCTCCAGTATGTACTACTTGAATAGTTTACTAAATGTTTATTCAATACCACCCATAACCTTACAATTACAGTGATTCATTTATGATAATGAAAGAAAAATACTGCAAGACACCGTTAAGATTAAGTGCTCATCTCTTTTATTGATGGAAATCCAGTCATGTAGGACAGCTCAGTACACCAACTACACATTAACCTTTAGATTTTGTTAGCTCTTACACCCTAGCATCACAATGAAAAGCAGGTGGACAGTTAAGACATAGGAAAACAGCTAGGTCACTGACTGATAAGATCAACAGACAGGGTGAAGGATCAGAGGAGGAAAGAGGAGGAGTTCTACCCATCAACTGGCCCTTCTCAGGTCCCCTGAGAAAAAAAACCTCATTCATATCAATTACCTTGAATGAACAATGTACGGTAGTTCTTAAATGCCAACTTAGATATGATCCAAATGCAAATAAATGTAACACTTCTCTCACAACACAAAAATAGTTAACTGTAGTTCAATGACCTCCAATGTGGACATCCAAAACTGACATTTCTCGATAGACAAAATATAAGCAGTATTGGATGCCCCAAAACAAAATTTCACCATCCACAAAAGTCAAGTATAATAAAGAATGTAACATTGTCTACAGGAGATTAGGAGTGCAACACTTATAGATACACTTAAATCCAGTGAGAGCTAGCATAAAATACACTTCATATAGACAGCACTACGAGAGGACCGTTTAGGTGGAGTGGTGGAGCTGAGGCTGGACTGTAAGAGGAGCCCTTCGATTCAGACACCACGAGTTTGTTCGTTTTATAGGCCGAGGAGTGTTTTCAGTAAACTTTGTAGTTACAGTACTGCAGGTGCTCTCTTAAGGTCAGCCTCCCCTACTGCCTGCTCCACCTAAACAAGAGCCAGTACACACATGCACACAAGCCAGTTTGCAGCACTCTTAGTCTGGTTTACTCAGAATAATACATGTTTGAGTGAATAAATACAGCAGTTTCTGGTCACGGTGTACAAAATTGAGGCCCTAGGGACTGGTCTATTTGAGAGAATCAATGTGAGAGGGATAGCGAGGTGAAGGGGAAATTGCGTTTGACTAGCCACCGCCACCACCAGGCAGCTCTTAGGACACGAGGGCTGTACTTTAATTTTGTTTTATTTAATTGTGTTATTGCCTAGATGCTGTTGCTGTAACTGGAGTGAGTCTGTGAGCCCAGGTGGTGGGATGAAAGATACGTATGAAGGATAGTTGACAGCGAGGGGGCGACGCGGGAGCGGGGGGCTAGGCTTGGTCTCCTCAGGGCACCAGGACCACGCGCATGGTGTTGGTGTAACCAGAGCCTGGGCGCCAGCCGGTCAAGACAATGACAGCATCTCCACCCTTGAAGAATCCTCTGGCCTTGCCTGAAAATAACACAGAAAACATGCAGTTTATTTCATGCCTTTCATTCTGTTAAACATAGCGTCCTCATACACTCATACTACTGACCACTCAGTCCCCTTACTGCTGAAGCGCTGCTCACATGCCACAGAGCTATAGAGTATTTTTAATGTTGGATGTACTGTGTACATGCAGGCTACAGTCAGGTATGGAGGTTTGGAAGACACATGAACTTTCTGACTTTGTCCCAGTTCTTAGGACAGACTTCTGCTAATTGGACAAGCTTCAGCCAAACCCCTAAAATGCCTCACCCATTTCCATGGCAAAGTTGACACGCTGGTCAACATCCTCGGCCCAGACGCTATGGGAGTTCTTGTTGTAGAAGACGGGGAAGATGCCACGGTAAAGGTGGGCCTGGCGGGCAGTCTGGGCATTACGGGTCACGGCAATGATGGGGGCACGGGGCCTGTACCTGGAAATCAGGTGGGCGGACCTACATATACACACACAAGAGACACATTGAGTTAGTCTCAAAGAGAGTGGCTTGTTCAATTCCAATACTATTTCCTGTGCTGATGAAAAGAAAAGAAAAAAACACTGATTAGAGAATATGTTAGAGCTGTTGTACAAATAAGTACATTTTAGGATGACAATTTGATTCTAATGAGTAGTAAGAGGCATGCTAAGACAAGTCCAGTAATAAGGTATTCTTCAAGTCCAACACTAACTTCCAAGTATGCACAAAACATCTAATTAGTAATACCTTATTATCCCGGTTACAGAGCATAACCACTAAACTAAGTCTAATTCTGGTTTGACATGGCTATGAATTGCAAATCTCCAATAAAAGAGAAATTCACATTCTGCCAATTATCATGCTAGAACAAAATGGAAGTGGGTCTAACTTAAGTGTACCATAGCTGAGTTTAAATGCACAGCAACATTCACCCATATTCGGTTCTTACAAGTTTACAAGCAAAATGTTTTTAAATTCACACATGTAAATATACTCCTCAAATATGTTCTGATTATTATGTTTCTCAATTATGAGAAACCTGAAGTAAGACCTGGTTGAGGTATAACAAACCCAGATATTGAGGCATTTATTCATGTTCACAGGCATATTCATCAGTGGGATGTGAAGGTACATATAATAGCTTAACCAGAGTAAGACATTTAGCAAGATACACGCTATTAACCTGAATACAGTGCTATTTCAGTGAGTGCATCTCTAAAATGTTGCTGTGCACCCCCTGCCAGTCTGAAATGAATTCAATGTAAACAACAACCCACACTCAAACTCTGTTCCTCTCTCCACCCACCCCACGTATCAGTGAATTACACATACACACACACACATACACACACATACACAAAGTCAGGGGACGATGACCTCTAAGATCTCCATCAAGGAAATGGTGGGATAGTTAGGAGTTGAGCTGGACAGGTGGTCGTGTAAGGTAACACCTTACCTTCTGGGGCCCGGCTGTTTCTCTCCTCCGCCTCCTTACCTGCCAGTCTTTGTGAGAACGATGATTGCGCTAGCGCAGCATTTGAACGAGGACTCCACAGCTCCCACGGCTACAGCCTCTGAGGGGTCCCTGGTCAGGTGGGAGTGTCGCCTCAGCTCCTCAAACAGCTTTCTATGGAAGGTGGCTGCCTCGGCCTCTCGCGCAATCTGAGTGTGGGTTTGAGCCCCGATGGAGTGTGAGGGAGGGGGCAGTAGGGGGGTTATACTCAATCACACACACACACCACCACCACCAGGACACTGAGGCCCTCACACACTTGGGAGACACTGGCAAACGCTTAGATAGCCTCCCGGTTATACAAGGTTTATTGACAGAGGGTAATGTCAACCCAGAGCTAGTAAGGTACTCTCTGAAGCACTGATATACTAAGAGGAGCCAGGGGCAAAAATGCTCGAGAGGAGTGTGAAATAACCAGGGAATTTGCTGCACAATTGGCAAAAAAGCCTTAAAATCAGTTAATGTGGGCAAAAATAGTAAATATAATGCTTTAAATTGTAGTACTGAAGACCTACTTTTATCAGTGGCCTCCCTTTTTTCTCCCATCAACAAGCAGTCTATTTAGGCAGTTTGCCAGGCCTTCCCAGTCGTTCGGTCGGTCCCTGTCTGGTCCTACTCTGTCTCCCTGCAGTAGTGACACCTCTGTCCTCCTGGATCTGCTAGTTTTGGGGCGCCTGCCTACCTTCCAGAGCCAGTGAGCACAATGAACGCAGAGGCTAAGATCTTAAAGGAGGCCTCGACGGCACCGATAGCAATAGCCTCAGCAGGGTCGGTGGAGGGTGGTGAGCTGCGGCACAGGTCCTCAAACACCTGACGATGGAACATGGCTGCCTCGGCCTCACGAGCAATCTGGTACAGGCGAGGGCAAGGAGCGTCAAGCAAAAGGCAAACCCAGCCACGCACAGATGCAAAGGAAGGAAATGTATAGGGTTAGGATTGGAGAAAGGACAGGAGAGTGGCAGATGAGGAGAAAGAGGGCAACGACAGAGGGATGGAAGAACAAGAGTATAGAAAAGGACAGGAGGGAGCAGAAAAGGACAGAAGGGAACAGAAGTAGAAGGATTTTTAGTGTGCAGTTAGTGGGAATACAAAAACAACTCATGTTAAAAACATATACAAAAGACATGACTATCACATACATTTAACCATTTTCTATGGAAAGCAAAATTGTGTAATGATCCCATGCTAATCTGGAGTTATGGCAACTGTACTGCCTGCAGTGACACACAAGACACCGTTCAACCTCTAAATCCAAACTACATGGCTATAAAAAAAAAGGTTAGCCTATTCCATTTGGGCACATGATGAGTCAGTTGGGAGCTAAAAAAGAACATGCCACGCACTGCACAAAAAGCGGAAGATACGATCAGATACAGTCAGGAGAGAGAGAAAGGAATTGAAATTGAAATAAAAGAGGAATTTAAAGATTGAAATAAAAGAGTCAAACATGCTATGGAAGACTCAAGGGGCTTAGCAGCAGGTTAGTACTTGTCAATGAGTTATACCAGAAGTCTTCTCAATGAGAGCACGGCTTCAGTTAAATCAAAAAGGTGTGGTTTACTTGGGAGTGCAAAGGAGCTGACACAGCGTAAGTGCATGTGCAGCGAGCACAGAGGCAGGTGATGTGGGACTGCTGAGTCACTCCTGCATCCACACAGGAGTGCAGACAGAGAGAGAGAGAGAAGCCTATAGGACAGTGGAGGTTATCCAGAGCAGTGGAGGAGAGGGAGGACAGCATTAGCCGCAGAATCTATCCATGCAATTCATTCTAATTATGATGTGAGCCTTTTCATTAATATTTAGGAATATTAAGTAGTATTAGGAGTCTTAGGCTTAGGAGATGTAGAAGGTGGTTTACTTTTGGCTGACCCTGACTGACACAAACACAGAAATGTAATCCTGGCGTGATGACACAGCAGAATGAACTAAAAATGAGCAGATGGATGAATGGACAAATGAATACTACACCAGGCCTTCCAGTTGGCCTGACCCTCCTGCTGACAGCTTTTGTTGAGCAGTTTGGGTGAGGTCAAGTGGATATAAGAGGTTGCATAGAGGGCCTACTGAACGAGAACTCATGGAAACAACATCAGACACACACAAAAACAAAGCAGGAATACAGGACATGGTAAAGTCCAAGTTGTGTGTGTCCCAAAAAAAACTGCCCAAATGAAATTAATTGATCCTGTTAATGTATTTTACCATTTCATATAAACTTTTAGATAAGTACTACACAAGTTTATTATTAATGACCAGTAACGCACCATGTGCTGTACGCGTACAGCCTCCAGGGGGTAGTCTCCCTTAGCGGTCTCTCCACTCAGCATGATGCAGTCAGCTCCATCCAACACAGCGTTGGCTACATCACTGCCCTCAGCACGGGTGGGCCTGGGCTTCTTGATCATGCTCTCCAACATCTGTGAACGTTCATGTTGGGTATGGTAGGACGATGTTGACCACAGTGAAGTTGAAGGATCTCCACACTGAAACATTGTGATGGGCGATGACATCGTCCCAGGAGGGGGTGGGGTTTTAGGGTTAGGGTTTGGATCAGGGTTTGGATTTGGATTTGGATCAGGGTTTGGGTTAGGGCGTAATATGTCAGTAACAACATTTGCTGTTCATTTGTTTTTCTCAGCGTTTCATTCCTTTCGGACAAAACTCAAAAATACAAAAATGCAAAAATTCTATCAAATTGTTTATTTAAACCAGTATGCATATTACTTAAAAAAGTAATATGCATAAAAGTATACAAAAATATTATAAGAAAATAATAATTGAAAAATATAAAAAATAAAATTAAAAAAATAGGCTATCAAATAACATATAAATTACCAATCATTCATTTGATCTCGCTCCGAGAGACAGCGCATAGGCCAACCAAGACCCCCTTTACTTTACACAGCAGTTGGGAAGTAAGACTCAGGTACTTTCCTTTGGTCCTGAGGAGCTGCAGCATTTATTTTGAGACAAACTGAAACCTACTGTACAATTACTATATCTAGACCACGTTACTGCTACTTCCTCCTCTGGACCGATGGCCACCACCTGTCTGCTCAGAGCGATTCCTTAAAGGGGCCACGCCACTCTTAGAACGGATGAAAGCCGAAAAACGTTCCATGGCAGCAAGATGTTGTACTTCTCATTTGTCTTATTGATCGGCGATTGATTGACGATCAGCAAATGTGATGTTTGACTGCTTTGCAGCGTCAGTGGCACGGTGGGGGGGGGAATGGACGATGCCATCGTTCATCAACCCTAATGTGAGGTTTTCAAAGGACAGCATAAATAGCTTATCAGCTGCTTATATGTTGATAAATGTAATGTATCTGTACAAAAAGTCCATGTATTTATTTAATACATGGTACATACATTATCATTGTATGTATCATTTATCTATTAGGAAAAAGTTGCCTTAGCACACATGCGTCTGTCTTTGTCAGTTAAAAAAACATTACTCCTGAAAAAAAAAAAAAGCCTCATAAATGTGTTCTTTTGCAATTACTTATCTGACCTGTGTGGCGCATGTGATGGGTTTGCCAGCTCTGTTGCAGCGACCAATCATCATCTTCTGGGCCAGGAAGACCTTTTCTGTGGGGATCTCAATACCCAGGTCACCACGGGCAACCATGATGCCATCGCTAGCATCCATAATCTCATCAAATCTGCACAACAGATTGAGAACCATTTTAATCACACTCCATTTCCAACCGAGTAACAGTGGCTTTAACATATTCTCACACACCAATTATACCAATTACTATCCTTGTTGCTCAACCACACAAAAAAAGGATTGGACAATTGCTATTACAGCACAAGAGACATTCTTAAACTACAACACTGAATGAAATGCCTTAAACTTTAAGTGCTATTATGACCTTAAAATGAATATGACATATGAATCAATGTCACTGTGTGGGATACTGAAGACCATGCAAAAATCTACAAGAAATACTGCACACACACACCTGCGCACACCCTCGTGGTTCTCCAGCTTGCTGATGATCTTGATGTTCCTGCCTTGCTCTCCCAGCACGTTCCTGACAGCGTGCACATCTGACGCCTTACGGATGAAGGAGGCAAAGACCATGTCCACTCCCTGCTCCAAACCAAAATGCAGATCCCTGACATCCTTGTCTGAAACAGCAGGCAGGTCCACATTCGCACCGGGGAGGTTCACTCCCTTCTTACTACCCAGGGTGCCGCCGTTCTCAATCTCACACACAATGAAGTCAGAGCCTGGTGAGAAAAACATATAATTAAAACACCACAAGTCTTTCATTAGACATCAACAACAAAAGCGGAGTTTTCTAAACTTCAATGATTGAGAGGGTCTTTGTTAATTGCCAGTCTCCATTCAGATACGTCATTGACGAGCTCAACTCAAACAGAAATATAGTGATTTGAAATCTTCCTTGAGGGTGAGAGAAGTAACTTTTAGCTACTTCCCCACTCACCGATCTCCTTGACTGACAGTGCGATCAGTCCATCATCGATGTAGATCTTGCTGCCAATATCCACCACATTGGTAATGTTCCTGTAGTCCACCCAGAGGATCTTTTCATCACAGTTATCTTGGTAGGAATCGTCCAGGGTTAGCATGATCAAGTTGCCCTTCTTCAGCTCCACCTCGGCCATGCCACTCTGTCACATCATTAACACACAGTTCAAGTTTTTCTTGGGTCTCGTTTTTTGCACAGATACAGAAATAAAGCTGGTAGCAGCGATCATCCAGAAAGAGCTCTTTATCAACAGTAAAAAAAGGGTTAAATACAGAAAAGTTATATGAACTTAAATGGCAGGTGCATTTTGTGCCCAATCCAAACGCAAAAATCAGTGTAAAGTTTATTCAAGTGAAAATGTCCTTTGCACCAATCACAATATTTCCAACATAGTACTGGATAAAGTTTTCCAAAGAGTGCGAGTGTTTTGTAAACATGGTCTAGATCAACAAAACACTGGATTGACGCATGGTCAGAGTAATGTTTACACTACATTCTGCCAGCAGTGACGGGCCACCATAGCATGCCAATGACAGAAAGATAAATATATCACTTGTGGGTTAAAACAATTACAGACCTGCATTTCATTTTCCTCCATGGCTTTTATACTTGCCTTAAATATGTTTAAAGAGACAATCTTTAAAGTTTTTTGAAGCTCATTCCAGGCCATAGGGGCAGACAGCTGGAAGGCTTTTTTGCCAAACTCAGTCCGAGTCTTTGGCATGGTCAGTGAGACAGAGTTTTGAGAACGTAGACTATAAGAGTTGTTGTTCTGCAGGGTAATGAGAGAGCATAAATATGATGGGAGCTGTCTCATTATCGCCTTATAAATAAAGCATCGTGTCTCTGGGTCCTACCTGAGCTACGTTTAGAACAGAAGTGCTATCAAGGACAGCACAATTTTCCTCAAAAAGCAAAGAAATATAGGCATGGTGTTTAGAAATAGTGTCTTTGTGCTACAATCTGCACTAAAACTGCAACTAAAATGGGGATGGACATGGGACCCCAAATTACCCACAACTACCACTGTTGCAAAACGGTTCTAAAGAAACCACTGGTTGAGAGAACAGAGGAATGACCGGTGGGATTGAACTTACTCCTCTGATCAGTCCAGTCCTGATCTCTGGGCCCTTGGTGTCCAGGGCGATGGCCACAGGTCGGTAATGGATACTGCCAGGCCCGAAGCTCTCAACGGCCCTGCGGATATTCCTGATGGTCTCTGCGTGGTACTGTAGAATGGAGGAAGATTGGAAGATAGAAACATTTAGCTGACACTCTTCTACAGAGCAACTTCCACAGGACACGTGACACGTTGAAATGGGTCAAACCTTTTAATTACAACGCAGGCTCCGGCAAAGTTGTTGAGGAGTGGAAGAGGTGGCTGACACCACATCAGGCAATTAGAAGATAAGGTGCATGTAGCAACGTGTACAGTCATAAATGTGACTACAATTTCTACATGTCATTACTGAGTCACACTGTTATATCTTGCGCTCTTGTCCAACATGTTACATGTCAGAATTTAGGTCCAACAAGAGGAATAATTGAGAGCCACTGAAATAAAATACTGTGGAAATTAAGCTTCATGAAATGATGCCATGGATGGATTTAGCTAAAATATGCCACCATAACTAAGTCTTTGGTTGATGCTCTAGAGCACAGATCCCATCTTGTTGTCATGAGACAGCATAACCTGTACATGAACTCATCAAGATAACATTGGCAAAGAGTTCGATATACTGCCCATTGTAAACATAAAAACTAAACACAGTAAAATAATAAAATGAAGAAGGTTCAATCAACATTATTGTCTTAACAATAACACTGTAACTCTCGCATTTATCAAAGTGGTACGATAAGTGCCTATGTGATGTTCTGGCTGTCGCTCCAAGTGTATTATGGGTAAGTCAGCGTAGGAAGTGGAACTAGTTATACTGTCCCATTACTGAAGCGGCCATCTTAGTGTGACAGTCTGCAGACTTATAGACTCCTAGTGTAATTTTGGTGTCTTTAAAGACATCTGTCTGCCACAAATGGCTCACGCTACTCATCTGGGGAACTAGAGCTTTCAGTAAGCACTTAAGTGGCAGGTAATCACATTGGCTGTAAGTCACACTAGCACCAAGTTTCCCTACACTGTTCTCATTGCACTATGACTAACAGGAAACCTGGGTGGCCTCACTGTCTGGAGCAACAGATTCATATGCAAGGTGCCAAAATACCTAAACTGCAATGAATAGATGCCTCACAAAGTCCGGCAGGCTAAGCTCATTTGCTCAGGAGTTTAGCATGCAGACATTCAACAGCGAGTGGAAATGTCATTACATCAAACTATTATTATTTTTTGTTTCCTAGCATCTTCTTAAGCTCCAGTATGATGCAGCATTTTGAGAAGAGAGGGAAGCAAGCGGTAGACAATGATGGTTTTGTATGACCTATGCTACACAGTGAATTAGAGCATGGAGCATGTGTCAGAGTAAAGTGAATGTGCTCTTCAATGATCTATAGCCTTCATTAACTATTTCATCTAAGATTAGCTATATGACCTCGGCCCTGGTACACACACACACAAACCTCTAGGCACACTGCCTGCAGAGGAGATAAAGGCAGGGCAGGAAGCTACAGATTAAGTATTTATAGTGTCCCAAACCCACAATATTAGCTTCCTTGGCAGAATCTAGGTCTACCCACACCTTTCATCCTCCACACATCCTAGTTGCTAGGAGTTGATTTGAAATTTGTGAACACAAGTCTAGGATCAATGGACAGGCCAATGTTAAGAGAGCAAAATCCTTCTCCTGGGTCAACATCAAAATTTAGTTTTCGTTCCTGAAGGTGGAACAGTGTCTGTCATTTGGAAACACTTTTGGTTTTAAACCATATGGCAACAAACAATTACAATTCTGTAATTGTCACAGATTCTGTGCAAATTTTGCCTCAGGGTTATATCAGTGCCCCAAAGTAATATAGCAGTAATTATTTACAAGTGATAAGTATGAGGGAAAGACTTCGGATTTGCTGCTACTTTGGGAAATACTGTACTGTTGTATAAGTGCAATATAATAACCAATACAAATAATAGTGATCACAATATTTAGTAAAATAAAGAGGATTGTAATTTTTGGCATAATCGTTGCGTCCTTCGTTGACCTTCTCGAAAGCCCTTATTCACAGCACAGAACCTCCTGGGGGTATTATCTCTTTCATATAACGGTTACCAATGCTGTCTGAAAATTTTTCTTTAAAAGTACATGCACAAGTATATAAACAGGAGAGGGCAAAAAAGATTACCAACTGGTTCCACAGTTGCCACAAAGACCCGCATACCAACCGATACCATTCTGTGATAAAGCACAGAGCCGTGTTTTAACGGTAATTATCAGCACAGTTTGAACGTGACTGAACAATCAGATTGGTTGGTTGAAACTACTAGTTGTGTAATGTACATTTACACAGTGGGCAGGACTATGTGAGAAGACCCACCTCATGGGTGCCATGGGAGAAGTTCAAGCGTGCAATGTTCATGCCAGACTTGATCATCTCCTTCAGAGTTTCCAAACTGCGGGAGGCTGGCCCTGTAGGAGAGGTTATCAAAAGGGAAAGGTTTAAAGACATACCATAACATTTAAAATTGTGGTGTTATTGTACCTCAGCAGGTCCATAGGTTTAACATTTTGTGTGTCTCTGTATGTGTGTAGACCAACAATATTGACCAACCAATGGTGCAGATGATGCCAGTGTTGCGTGCAGTGGTGGGCTCGGAGTCGATGTCCAGCAGGCACATGTGTTCCAGGAACGTGTCGGCCATGGCAGCATTGAGCTGCTGGGTCTGGATGAAGGCAGAGCCCATGTCATGAAAAGACCTTGACTTAGGCATGGAAATGACCGGCGTAGCCCTGCAGGTGAAGAACAGAGAACACAGAGGATGCATCTGTCATTCATTGTACAGGTACATAATAGATTCCTCAGTTTCTGGTGAATTCTGAATTCACCAGACACCTTTCACCATTTTACCTGCCAAAGTGCTGCATCATGTTATGTTGGATGTGGATGTGAAAGTACGGTGCTATAGGGACCAATGGCCCTCTTTAACATAACTTTAGATAGTTTATTCAACTGGAGTGATAGGGTTATCAGGCTTGGTGGCTATAGGTTTATGATTAGGCTTATCAAACCTCCTTACTGTAATACCGTGTGTAAATAATGGGATTTGTAAGCTACTTTGCACAAGTGTCTTTTCTTAAGTCACTGTTTGGCTTTAAACTAGACCTGTGCAATCGACGGTTTACTGAGTCAAGAACCTCATACGATAGCTGAAATGAAGAGAAAGCATGCTTCCAGCCCTTTCCTGCAGCTGCCAATTGTTCAGTTAAATAATGAAAGACACAAACGTTGATATATAAAGCTAAGGAACAGACGCTGAGACAAATCCTGTAGCATTCCACTCCAATCAGATATTGAGAGTAAATAGCTAATCGAGCTGCTGGGAAATTGCACAATCTGTTCTGCCCCCTCCCCTCCTCCATGAATCACCCATGGCAACGCCACCATCATGGAGGTCACTTACAGGGCTGGCACTGCAGGCCTTTCATCACATCCATCACTTCCTTCTAGCTACCCACGGATAGATAGATGCTCACTGTAGTTTAATAGCACAAAAGGATAGATTACATCAAATCCTGTCCATTGGTAAATGGCTCAATACTGGCCAGTACACAGGGAAGTTAGTGGGCGTTTAGACAGTAAAGCAGTGCCTTGCCTGAGACACTTCCTTTATTTGAGTTGCTCCATGACAGAATTACGACACTTTATTACCTCTCTTACAATTTGTTTGAGCATGACAACCGGGCATGCTCAAACAAAGCCAGTGAGGCAGGGTGCAGCTTCTCTACAATGATGAGGAATGTCGGCGCTGTTCCTTCGGTTGGAGCTCTGGTTGCTGTGGTTACAAAACTACAGTACAGCACATGATAGACCGAGGCTGGTTTGGTTGGACGGGACGGATGGTGTATGAGAGGGAGTTTAAATTAGTGTTACTCAAAGACTGGATCAGGGCCCTAGAGCAGCTATCCCTGCGATGTAAAGATGGCAGATTAAAATACTGTAGGTGATAGGTTAGTGACTTAAAACAAGGGGTACATTTTGTTCTATTAGCCTAGACAAAAGCCTGCAAAGTCCGTTTTGGGTCGTGAGGCAAAATATTTTAAAAACGTGTGTACCCAATGAGAAAAAACAAGAATGCCACCACTGTTTAAGAGACAGCCCAAACAGGGAGCTAACTTGTCCCTGCAATGAACCAGTGCAAGGTTACCATAAGACCTCGAGCCAGAACCCTGAGGGGAGATAAGGTTCACTCGTTCTAAATTATACATGGAAGTGCACATGAACAGAACACTCTCACTGCCATTTCTCCAATAGCTAGCTCTGTAATTCAGGATAGTCCGTCTGGCAGATGTCAGAAGTGGCCTTGACCAGGTAGTGCTACTTAACGCAGGGGATAATCTGTGGTATGCATCTAGACCACAAGGCTAGAATAGGTTGTCTGCCCTTTTGACTTGTTTTTTTTTTTCATTTTAATGACAGTTACAGTAGAATTTAAGGACCATTTCGCCAGAAAAAATAAACCTCAAAGAGAAAAGTGTAACTAGACCTATCAGAATATACACTTGAGTGACACTGACACAGGAACTGCACCAAGAAAACAACATTTTTAAAAGACCTAAGGACTACTTAACTGACCTAGGCCTTGAATTTGGATAATTCCATTAACAGGTTTAAGGACCTGCAGACACCCTGTAGACTAGAGCATCCATTGTAGAAGCACCTCGTTATTGCATGCTCGCTTCATTACTGTTGCTCCACTCAGAGGAATTGTTAAGTAAACAAAAATGTTTTGCTCCATCTCAGCCATTAGGTGTTAAGAATGGTCTGGGCATTGTGAAGCCCTTTGAGACTGTAATGGTGATTAAGGGCTATACAAATAAAAATGTGATTGATTGATTGATTGAAATAGTAATACAAAATAGATTGGTGTTACAATGTGCCTATTCAGTCCCATCTATGATATTTAAGACAGGATCGACTGTAATAGCTGGTGCAGTACCAGTAGGGGATGGATGGGAGGATAGGACTTGAACTACCAACTACACTGTAAGTTCTGCTTTCTAAAATGCTGGCTGCCTTTGACATGGCAACAGTGGTGGTGCATGGCAAAGGATTCCAGGCAGCATCACCATTACAGCCAATAGGCTCTCCCAGCAGAAGCAGCTGACTGATGATGTAACATCTTAGTCAGAACAGCAGACCAGTGCTGTACGTGAGCATAGTCACATCCCTCTCTACCTACTCCTCCTCACAAACACACGAGGCTGGGGCAGCCCCCTTCCATTCATTCTCTCCTTTAGTCCTCTGTACTGTAGTCTCCCCGTGCAGTCATCTGGAGGGGGGCTGGGGCTGCCCCCTCCAGTCCGACTAAACCAAGCAGATGACTGCACGGGGGAGACTACAGAGGACTAAAGGAGAGAATGAATGGAAAAGAGTCGTCAATGTTGGCCGTTAGTGTTGTGTATTGGATTTGACTAATTCCAATTTCAATCCTGATATCAATTTGATGTCCTATCCTATATAGACATGCATTAATGGAGAGAGCACTGTGAAACACAGCACATTGCTATCAATACCATTAATACAAAAAGGTGAGGGGGGGAAGATCTCTAACCACATTATTGGGGCAGACAGGATTTTACTGAAACTGGTCATTTCCATTTATGAATAATCTCTGGCTGATTATTCACCGTTTTCTGCCTGAGTCATAACCACCTCACACACACATTTTTTTCCAGTGAGGTTTGCTCAAGAATTATTAAGTGGTGCATTTTATATCTAGCACCATGTCAGGAATTTGGATGTGCATACACCACCAAAATACACCACCTTGCTGACATTTTTGCATGTCTGTCATGAGATGGGGGTAAAATTTCAATATCGTGCATCCCTATCACTCGCCATGCAACGTCACCCTGTAGCAACACCAGCTCATATGCTACCTCAGGTGACAAGTTGGTCTTTGAGCTATCAAGAAGGAATTTGGCATAGGAAACAAGTCTTGAACAGACCCTTGGAAAGCCTCCTTGAGCAGTTAATACTCCAAACTGGTAGCAACTGGCACCCAACAGGTGCAGTAGTGTCCCAAGCCAGGGCCAGTCTGACCCGGCTGTTGTGCTGACACCATTCGTGGTGGTGGCCTACTGACAGGAGGATGCCAGGGTTGACCCCGGTACAGCCAGCGAGTGGCTTTTGGGCATCGGCAGCCATAGTAACCCTGACACAGATAGTTAGCAGGGCTAACTTTAGAGCTCTCTGCTAATAATCCCCTCCAATCCCTTTCCAACAAAATCGCATCTCCCTATGTAACCACACACTGATCACAAACTCTCAATCACCATTACCTCGGTTTTCATAAAGAACTTTTCCCACAGCTGCCCATCGATATCTATAAAATATGCCTGTGCAAACATAAGCAGCCATGTTTTCTTGCAGTGTACTGGTAGCACCAGCAGAGGACAGGACAGGGTGACAAGACACTCTAGTAACATCCACCATGACAGTGACGTAACACTGGGCTAATCCAAGTTAGGTGACTCAGTCTGCCCACCCCAACCACAGCACCGTCCGCTGGTTCCGCTACGTACCCCGAGTAGATCTTCCTGTTCCTCCTGGGGATGAAGAGGCACGTTGTTGCCACAAACCTCCACAACAACCCCAGTGTTTTGGAGGCTCCAATGCCAGTGAGCAAAGCACTCCCTGCAGGAGCAACAGCAGAGCCAGCAGGAATGACAGCAGAGCCTACTGCAGTGAGCGTGCATACGCATGACTCTGTCAGGGGCTCAGGAGTAAATCCCTTCAGCGAGGATAAAGCGCACATCGAGCCCCTGCCGTGTCCAGGTAGGCGCCATGTGCTGATTCCACGGACATACATGACTCACGAGACCGTGTGAGTTCTTGGTAGAGGCTTCCACCACGGTGCACCACAGCCGTGTTACACTAACCTAGGTCATACAACCCCCCAGGCTTACAAAACAGCCTGGGCTAATAATAACTCACTCATAATAATAACAACTCACAGCATGCCGAGCCTGTGTGTAGAAAACCAATCACTCTCTAATGTGTCACACTCATTAGTGCACATGGAATGCACTACATAACAAATGTAAATGCCATTTGGTGGAAATGTTTATCCCACATACCTTACATCACCATGAGTGCATACATTTTTGACAAGAGTGTCCCAGTGGGAATTGGCACGGTTAGTGTCCTCTATCCCTGGCACTTATGTGTCTTCCTCTTTAATTTCAACAGACCATAGCACTGCCTACCATTAGTCAGCAAACATACAGCCATGGTGGGGAGGGACTGTACTGTATGAGAGCAGTGCCAGCTGCAAAAGGCCTAGTCTACTGCACCAACAGCCAGTACAGCTGCAGCTGACCCACCTTTAGCACAACAGGTCAAGGACATTTAGATACAGAATAGAAAATCACATTTTTCCATCCATCGACTGCAGTAGCTTGTGGACTCCAGAATTCAGCCAGTTTCAGTATTTACCATTCAATACCTGAAAAACATCTGGTTTGCTGCCAAAGTGGCTGGTAGAGTAAGCAAACTAACCAGCCACAGACAAAATTCAACAGCATTAGCGAATTCCTGATGCTAATTTCACCAGTACCTTGGATCTGTGGAAGGAGACCGTCAGTCTGTGGTGAATAGATTACGCTGGAATAGACTAGTGAGTGTGCTGGATTATGAGCACATACTGAGTAATGATCGCCCCCTTGGTGTGAGGGTTTTTATTCAACTCAGATCAAACAATAGGCCTTCTTGAGTAACAGGATGCTACTCATGCTTCCTGTATGATATAACACCGCATGCTACTTTAAAAGAAACGCTTAAAGTTTCCTAACCTATGGTCTAGGACCCAGAATGGATCATTGGCTTGTTTCTGGTGGATCCCCTCATGGAAATTAGTGCGAATATATTTTTAACAAGCCTTGGTCCAAGGGTAACTTAACTTAGGACCCTGGCTGAGAAGGTTTGAGAGCCCATTAGCTAAGCTACTAAAGGTGAATAAAAAAGACCACTCATCCAATATAGCCTCCTGCCAACCTGCAGCTTACTTTGAAGCACACAGCAAAGCCCTGTGCCGATCCCACGACTCCAAGATAGTCGCTAGTCACTCGACACAATGACCTGACCGGCCCTCTGGGAGAAGGCTTCCATTTCGTCCTCACGGGGCCTTCAGCCAAGAAACACTGTTGTATAACAATGAGAGCAGTGTCTCCAGACTTCCAGACCTGAGACCACAAAGCCTTTACAACTGGCAGGCAAGCCACTTGACTTAACCTTGATCAAGAACTTTACCTGTATTAAGTTATTATTTCACACTGACTACCTAGTGTATGCATGTAGGCTGTACTTTAGTCTAATAAACTCATAATCCCTATTCACTATGCGTTATTATGATAGGTGCATCTAATATCTACGGATGTGTACTTAAGTTATCACAAGGACTAACACAAGGTTAACTTTGGACTACACAGCTAGGGAGAGAGTAGCCATAACGGGAAACAAGAGAAGATCTACCATCCTGTGTCACCAAGGCCAATGCATTTACTTTGGCAGTGTGGCACCACTGCAGCAGGCCACTGCAGTATAAGTGCATCATACATGCTTGCAAACAAGATTAGCACGATTGGTCATTTCCTAAAACAAAATTGAGTTCACTGGTACTGTAGCTGAAGAAAGAATGTTACATCACCTATCACATACGGCACAGACTATGCACTGGTGATGGAGATGGTGATTTCATGTAGATTGCATAAGGACATGAAGGTCTTGATTACCAAAACGGTATAATAAACTCCTGAATCATCCTATGTGTGCTCCAGTGTGCAGACTTTTATCATTTTTCTTTTATTACATAACCCCATACAAGAACAAGTGAGTAAAATCCTATTGCTACTTTGCAGCAACAATAAAACAGCAGGTAATTCGAATACTAAATGGTAATGCAACACTAATACCACAACAATCATGTTTTTAGTTGGTTTTTCTATGTCAGAGCTGCAGATGCGCCAGAGGTCACGTTCTCATCTCTGCGTCACATTTTCCTGAGAGAGACAAACCAGCCAATGGGAGGCCGAGTTGAAGGAGCGGCCACGCCCACAGCAGGAGGCAGCAGGAAGCGATTCCTCGTCGTTTCACAACTCACACGCATCACCTTAACTTACAAGTCACGTATTTTATCATACTATATAACGCTGTAACGTGTAATAAAACACTCTTTCCTGTATCCAGCGAGCTGCCTCAACAGTCTATCCATCCATCAACAGTATCCTCCCATTACATCAAGACACATTACAGCGTTGTACTTAGAAATCCCAAGCTAGCAAGGCCAGGCTTCACGATCAATTTGGCTACTACAACTGTAAAACCATTTAGATGAAACCTAAGTAGAGGAAACTAGGCATCACTGGACAAGTGACACAATCCTGGACACACCAGCCCACAAGATGTACACCAGTAAAGAAAGACAAAAGAGTTAGAAGCCAATAATGGTGATAACTCAAGTGTTACACACACTGTTGGACTAATAAGATGCTGCTCCTGTTGAAAGGTACTCACGTTGTCTCGCCTTCGCTGGACATTTGGTCTGACTGAGAGGACTGATGCACTGACTGCAGTTACAAACAGCAGCAGCAGCTCAAGGTGATCTCAAACTCACTGGGACTACTTTTCAGGGATGCTACGAGGTATCCATCCGAGAGAATATAGGGCACTATGAAAAACACAACACGGTCTCGACTCTCTGAAATGAATTGTAATTATTACAGACGCTTCGACAATGTGTAATTGTTACTCTTTACCCCTAGTGAAAGCAGGAAAATTGTAAAAAGTGGAACTAAAAGTGGAGCCAACGCGGAAGGTTACGCAGATGAATGATGGAGGTGCTAGGTAAGGTCGGCAGCCAATCAGAACACGGGAAAGCATCTCTGGAGCATGGGCCCCACGTGACTGTGGATGCAGTAGAGGAAGTTACTGAAATATACGTTACTATAAGCTTTCAATGTCTGCTCTTCTGTTATAACATTACCCTCACACGAGTAAACTCACTCATCTTCAGTGACATTCTGTAGGTTTTTAAGGATGTTCATCATATTAACGGCTGCCGCAATGATTCATGGGAAACATCCCAAAACGTGATGTAAGTACGAGTGTTTCGTAAGTATCAAAATAGTGTTCATGCCATTTAGGTCTTAAGAGCTGATGCAGGAATCAGTTAAACTCAGCCAGACAGTATGTAGTGATTCCCCAAATATTCACAAATAATACAAAATTCATACTTATATCTTTTACATGGATGGTGGTCGAGCAGTACTACATTAAACCCAAACATTGAAAGAAACCACAGTAGCTGGGCTGACTATGGTACAGCCAACAGCGCTCTCTAGCGATGAAAGGTAATAATACTAGTTTTGAGAATGTATTTCAATGGTATTTACTGAATATTTATGAATAAGACCTCCAAGTCTAGGGTGATTAAGCAAAACTGGTCTTTTTTTATATCAAACGCTATTATTATGTCTATTACATCGGCACATGCTTGGTTAGTTAGTTAGTTTTTCATAAGAATAGGTATATTTTACTTAACATTACATTACAGTACATTACAGTCATTTAACACTTTTATCCAAAGCAACTTACTAGTCGACTACTAGTCACCAGAAATCATAAGTGCATTTCCTTTCTAAATAAGCATCTAAGAGCAGAACCAGTGCTAAAGTGAAAGTGCAAAAACAAATAAATACAAATACAATAAGTGCTAAGAGGAAGGGTCAGGGTAGTAGGATGCTTTGCCTCTGCTTTCAAGACTGCCAGAGTCACCCCCCTTCTGAAGAAACCATCACTTGACTGGTATCCCTTCTACCCTTTCTTTCTATAACACTTGAACGTGCTGTCTTTAACCGACTGTCTTCGTATCTCTGCTAGAACAACCACCTTAAACCAGTCCGGGTTCAAGGTGGGTCACTCGACGGAGACGGCCCTCCTTGCAGTGACAGAGTCGCTCTGACATGGTGAACCACCAGATCCTCCACCCTGGAGGGGGTGGGCATCTCAGGCTCTTATCATCTCCTGTCTGGACTACTGCAACTCCCTTGTTGCTGGTGCCCCGGCATCAGCATCAGACCTCTGGAGCTTGTCCAGAAAGCTGCAGCTCGCCTGGTGTTCAACCGCCCCAAGTTCTCCCACACAACTTCCCTTCTCCGTTCTCTACACTGGTTCCCCATAGCGGCTTGCATCCAGTTTAAGACCCTGGTGCAGTGAAAGGAACCGCTCCTTCCTACCTCCAGGCCATGGTCAAGCAGGCTTGCTGCTCTGCTCTGCTCGCTCTGCTGCCTCAAGGCAACTGGTTACCCCGTCGCTCTGAGGCCCCGGCGGCCGTTCGACTCGGTCACGGCTCTTTTCTGTCCTGGTCCCACAGTGGTGGAATGAATCCCCACTGACGCCAGGACAGCAGAGTCGCTGCCCATCTTTGGCCGCAGGCTGAAAACCCACCTCTTCGAGAACTACTACCCTGACCCTTCCTTTTAGCACTCATTGTATTTATGTTTTTGTACTTTTACTTTAGAACTGGTTCTGCTCTTAGATGCTTGTTTAGAAAGGAGATGCACTTATGATTTCTGGTGACTAGTAGTTCTCTTGACTACCTTCATTGAATGCACTTATTGTAAGTCGCTTTAAAGCATCTGCTAAATGACTGTAATGTAATTGTTGTTGAAATGTTCTTATCATCTGTGGTATGTAAATGGAAAACAGTAACTAAACCTTCTCTACACACAGACATAGTCTAGAATTCATAACACGTCTGCTGCAGTTGCCCCAGTATACAGTAGGCTATGTTGTTGTATGTTCGGCAAGATGATTAATTCTCTTGTTGTGATAATCAGCTCTGCCAGGGACAGTAACTAAACCCTTGATACCGACAGACGTCCACAGCCGTAAGATACAAATATGACTCTCTGGAGAGATTAGGCAGCAAAACAGTCTGGCAAAGATATTCCACAAAGTACTATGTAGCTCATTTAGCAGATACAGAGAGTAAAGCTCATCTATATTCTTTTCTTCTGCTTCTGTCTACTCTTCCTTGCGTTCAAGTCCCCTCCCCCAGTGCTCCCTTTTAGTTCTTACCGGATCTCATCCATGTCGGAGCTGCTTCCACTACCCATGTTGCCGTCTTACTGGACACTACCAGACTCTGCCAGGATCCAGCACTTGACTCTTTTACCTAAGGGGTTCAATGGACACACCTGCCCAGGTGAGGGACGAATCCAGTCCAGTCACCCTATCCAATGGCCAAGCCCCTAGCTGTCAATCAGCATTAATGTCTGCTAACCCCTGGGCCACGAGGTACAGTACAGTAAGATATGCAAGATTAATAAAGTGTTATCTTATCTTATCTTATCTTATCCTCAGGTAAATCCCAGAGGTGTACACTGAGTAGACAGGACATTCTAACGCAGCTGAACATGTAATGAAATACTTCTACTAATATGATGATGATGATGATGACTATTATTATTGTTATTATATTTGTATAGTGCATTTGCCAACAAAATTGCAGTAAAACAAAAGAAACCTCAAAACCAGTGAACAAACAGACATAGAAACAGCACAAATAAGACAAGACAGTAATGTTCTTGTTTTTTTTTTACCATTTTTAAAAATGTATTTTATTTCCCACAAGGTTTGCAGGTGTACATTTAGCAAGTAACTTCTGTCAATAACATAGCATATAGACATACCAGGGCATCGATAGACAAATAAATAACTAATATTCACTAATAAATTCATAACTTTACATTTTAGTCACAATAAAGCGATGCCATTATCACTAAGGCAGTAAAAGATATAGAAAAGTAACAGAGGGCATACACCTGCACCTTTGATCGCTCCTTAACCCCATAACCTACCCTATCCCTATGGGTCTTTCTCTAAATTACGCTATACATGCAGGATATTTCCTCACAGTTCATTGCAAAATATATAAGGAAACAAAATAAAAATGTATGGTTCTAGCTGAGTTGAGCGCCTGAGTGCCTCTCTAGCCTCGAGCATAACCTGGCCTGCCCCATTCATAACAACAGAGAGCTCCATAGATAGAATGTCTATAAAAGAGTGATTCCACTAACCGCCAACATCTTTTTAGCAACAGTGCATGCTGATAACCACAGCTGTCTTAAAAATCTGCACCGGAATCATCATTCAAGAGCATACTGTACATTCTGGAGATCAGTCGATGTCTAAACCAAGTGTTTCAGAAAGACGTTTCGTTATTTGTTCCCAGAAACTTCTAACTGATGGGCGCTCCCACATCATATGTAAAAATGTCCCCAATTGATTCAGATCACATAGGGTACAGTTTGGAGAAGTAGTTATATTCTTCATATTCACAATGTTGGCTATCTGGAACACACAAATTCATTGTTTTTACAGTCAAAACTATTGAAATTTATTGATATTGTAGAGTATGCAACAGCACAAATAATGTTCAAAGCCAGAAATAATCTTTTACCACGTAATATACAGAAAATGTTCAGTGATCGAGATGGGAGTTACAACTTTAGGGACAATCTAAATTTCAAAATGCATTATATACGTAAAACCTTTTGTGTATCTGTGAGTGGGGTGAGACTGTGGAACAGAATGAATGTGGAAATGAAGCAATGTCCAAACTTGAAACTGTTTAAAAAGAAGTACAAAGTTTTGATATTCGGGAGGTATGGGGGTGAAGTGGGTGTTGGAAATCACCGGGTGGTATAGGACCTTTTGGTAAATTGTAGCACTTTTTTGGGGGGAAATTATGTTCACATTTATGTATGACCTTGAACAGTGGCACAGGAAGCAGATCATTTATTTATTTATTTTTTGTATGTATTAATGTATGGGGAAGGGGTGAGAGAAAATAAGTTATACTTCTTCACTCCTTTTCGAATATGCAATTCTTTATTTATTCTATTTATTTATC